>JAODLC010000028.1:8985043-8999481 GCA_026781145.1 Hippopotamyrus pictus | reverse complement strand
TAACCAAGTAAGATTACTCATTGGAGTAATTCAAATTTCGTAGCAGTAGAAAATAAGAGAAAATTGCAATTACCTGGATATAATGCAAAAGTAAATAGTGTAATAGTCTACACCAGGAGTCTCAAACTCCAGTTCTGGAGGGCCAGAGTTTTTGGTTCACCCTTATTTAACACACCTGATTCAACTCCTTGTGCTAATTTCCACACAGCTCTTGAGCTGAATCATTTGTGGTGGAAGGGGGAAAGAACTAAACTACACAGGGCTCCGGCCCTCCAGCACTGGTGTTTGAGACCCCTGGTCTACACCATTAATTGAATACAAAGAAAGCAGAATCACAGAAACTTGCTGAGCTTGCTGGTGCAAATTAGTGGAATGACGTTATGTTGTTTTTTTATTCTATGGAAAATGAAAGATTGATCTGCGAGCCAGATTTAATAACGAATTCTAAACTGGTCTGTAAACAGGCTGGTACATTGACACATTTTCTAAATGAATGAGCTGACGAAATCCCTCATCTTTCATTATGGAAATGACTGATTTAGTAGTTGTGTCTTTAGCTCTGGTGCTGCTAACTTTGAATCTTGATAAAGTTTAAATACTGGTTGGCAGCATCGGCCAAGATTGACATGTTGGACCGATGCCAATATCTTGATTTTTAATGAATATCAGCTTATGCTAAAATGTTGTACATCTATAAGGCTAACATTGATTTTTACTTAGCTAGCTAGTTAGCTACTTCAGGGTCTTGACCATTGCTATGCTAGCTTGCAAAAGAATTACTTTTTGCATTGCCAACAGAGGCATTGCCCAAAAGCATTGTAGTACAAAGATTATCTAAACCATTAGAATGAGCATTCTGTGTTGCAAAATGGTGAGTTTCCTAAAAGCATTGTAGCACAAAGATCATCAGGTAACACTTCCTTTATGAATCACCCTTTCCTTTGTTTCCATCCTATGTTTTGGAAATTTACATGCTGACAGTGTAACTTTGTGCATCTGCTTGCAGCATGTGAACATAACGGCATGCAATCCAGAAGGAGTATTTTTATTTTATCCCCCAAAATCAATTCTGACTTTACAGATCAATGTATTGAGTCGCCACCTTAATAAATGATTCATCTCGATGCATCAATGCATCTTTACACCCCTAATAACTATTTTTATTTATGTTTTTGGTTGTGTTCATCTTCTTATCAAGGAGAAAAAAAGAGCCCAAACATAGCAAGATGCATGGAAAACAAATACTATTTGGGCACTTTTCACTACACCAGATACTGTATATTTGGTATGATACTTTTGGTACTTAATCTTTTCCAGTACCAGTACCAAACCAGCTGGAGTACTTTTTAGGTACTTTGGTAGTGGGACTTGCAAACATTTCTATTGGTTAAGCAAATACCTGTCTCTGAAACACAATACAACCATCCGTCCATTGTCCAACCCGCTTATCTTACTGGGTCGTGGGGGGTCCAGAGCCTGTCCCGGAAGCAATGGGGACGAGGCAGGGAACAACCCAGGATGGGGTGGGGGGGGCAGACCATCGCAGGGCACACTCACGCACCATTCACACCTATGGGCAATTTAGTAACTCCAATCAGCCTCAGCATGTCTTTGGACTGTGGGGGGAAACCGGAGTACCCGGAGGAAACCCCACGACGACACGGGGAGAATATGCAAACTCCACACACATGTAACCCAGGCGGAGACTTGAACCCAGGTCCCAGAGGTGTGAGGCAACAGTGCTAACCACTGCACCACCATGTCGCCCCCAACAATACAACCACCAACTTAAAGTTAGCAACTCAGAAAACAGCGATAAATGAAGTTAAAAAAAAACAAAACAATAATGTATGCATGGACAAATCAAGAGACTCAAGGTTTAATTGCAATCTGGTTGGAAGAACCAGAAGATCTGGATGGCATAACGAAATAAAAAAGTATTTGCTATAATATACTATAGCAGCATGATATTGGAAAAAAGATTAAAATATCGTGATGTGAGCAAAAAGGAGTTAGAAATTTCTCACAAATGGATGAAAATTATTGAAAAGGGCATGCAGAGTTTATGCAAAAGCAGGAGCTCAGCTTTAAACTGTGATGTCATTCAACAGCTTAATCTGACTATTCTAACCATATTTTTTATTGTTACAGGTCTAATGTGTTTCCTGTGGGAAATGCCATAAGGTCAAGAGAAGGTTTGACTCTAATATTCGAGTCCCTTACAAAAATAAGCAAAGTAAACATCAAGGAGAGAACTTACCACATCCCTGTCAATGCCACATGATCATTCTAGAAGACAAGAAGATGTTACATGATTTTATTCCATTCTCAGCAGAAACGTATATAAATAGCAAAAAAGAAGCAAAACATTTGAATTTTGGTAAATAAATGCCCGTGCACAAATTACTGCTGCTCAAAGGAAGAAAAAAAAAAAAGAAGACTCTGAAAACAGAAGATTTTTATTTAGCAAAAAACAAAGTGCTGCTAGTCCTGTGCTCTAGGCTATGATGTTTCGTGACCAGGTTGGTGTCCTGAACAGTTGGTTCAAGGGGTGGAATGAGTGTGAACAGACTGTAGCCTTGCTGTCGCTGCTGAAGCGTGTTAGCCGGACCCAGGCCCGCTTTCTGCAGCTTTGCCTGGAGCATTCTCTTGCAGAATGCACCGAACTACATGTACTGGAGGCAGAGGCCAACAACCCAGGTGAGTGAGAATCATAAGCTATTCTCTATTAGTACTTATTTTTGTCTGTGCAGTGGAAAAGAGTTTGTAAAAATGCATAAATATGTAAACAGCGCAGGTCTTCAAACAGTCACATCTAATGTGAGTAAAATATGTTGTAAACTGTCATTAGAACTCTTTAATAATTACAGTATATGTGTAGCATATTTGTTGTACATTGTAAGGGAACTGTAAACTTAATAAAACAAACTACTAGTCAACTGAGGCATTTTTTGAAAAAGATAAGCAATGCTGCCTATACCGTGCCTGAATATGAGAAGTTCAGTAGGGTTTAACCTCACGTTAAGTGTGAAGCACAGATGAAATGGTGTGTGTGTCTTGATTTATGCCCAATTTACTCCCCTTGTGCATTTTTCTAATTTATTTTGTTATTTTGTTTTTCTGTGGAAGCATTGTGAAACACTTGCTTTGGTTGGATTCTCCAAATCAAAACATACAGTTACATGATTTTATTCCATTCTCAGCAGAAACGTATATAAATAGCAAAAAAGAAGCAAAATAGTAGCGCGGAATTTCATACTCGATGTTTTTAAAGAATCCATAATTTTTGGTAAATTGAGTTAGTAGGTGAATAAAACTCCTGATGCCGAGTGCTACTGGTATGACTTTTACAGGGGTGACTGAAACATAAAATGTTTGAATAAGGAAGTAGGAAAGGGAGGAGAAGTAGGAAATGTAGAGTAACCTCTGTATAATGATGGCTTTTGGGCTTGTATCCACATAGTCTCAGGTGATGGTGAATTGCACTCAATTTACCAAAAATTATGTATTCTTTCAAAAGACTGAGTATAAAATTCCCTGGTACTATTTTGCTTCTTTTTTTTCTGAATACACACCATTTCATCTGTGCTTCATCCACAGGCAACGCAAAGAATTCACACTTAACGTGAGGTTAAACCCTACTGAACTTCTCATATTCAGGCAGGGTATAGGCAGCACAGCTTATCAAAAGGGATAGCCAACATGGATTTAGGAGAGGTAGGTTCTGTTTAACTAATCCACTTGAGTTCTTTGAGGAAGCTACAAGATAAATTGATCACAAAAAGGCTATTACATGATCAACTTAGATTTCCAGAAGGCCTTTGATGTTGTCCCCCACAAATGGCTCTTGCTTAAGCTCAAAGCTGCAGGGATTTTAGGAACTGTAGCAGCTTGGATCGAAAACTGGTTAACAGACAGGAAGCAGCAGGTAGTTATTAGAGGCACAATGTCGCAGTGGGCCTGCGTTCATAGTGGGGTACCACAGGGTTCAATTTTAGGACCATTATTGTTCCTAATTTACATTAATGATATCGACACCATACAGTAAACTGGTTAAATTTGCTGACGACACCAAAGTGGGTGGTGTAGCAGATACTAAATCAGCAGCACAGAGGCTACAACAGGATCTTGATTTAATTAGCGACTGGGCTGGCAGATGAAATTTAACGTAGATAAATGTAAGGTAATCCATGCAGGGAGCAGAAATATAAAGTACAGATGGGTTCCACTGAAATAATGGTAACTGATTATGAGAAAGACCTTGGTGTGTATGTTGATGCTTCCATCTCCCACTCTCACCAGTGTGGGGAAGCAATTAAAAAGGCCTATAGGATGTTGGGTTACATCTTTAGGTGTGTGGAGTTTAAGTCAAGGGAGGTGATGCTACGATTATATAATTCCTTGGTAAGACCCCACCCAGAATATTGTGTGCAGGTTTGGTCACCATACCTTAAGAAGGACATTGCTGCCTTGGAAAAGGTTCAGTGTAGGGCAAGAATGATTTCTGGTCTTAAAGGAATTTCTTTTGAGGAGAGGTTAGCCAAGCTGAATCTGTTCAGCCTCGGGCAAAGGAGATTAAGGGGGGACTTGATCTAGGTATATAAGATTCTAACAGGTCTCTATGCTGTTCAGCCAAATGACTGCTTTAATATTAGTTAAAATATGAGAACTTGTGGCCATAGGTGGAAATTAGCGGGAGAACATTTTAAACTGAATTTGAAGAAAACACTTCTTTACACAGATAGTTAGAGTATGGAATAGTCTTCATACTCGTGTAGTGCAAGCTAAAATCCTGGGTTCCTTTAAATCAGAGCTAGATAAGATTTTAACAACTCTGAGCTATTAGTTAAGTTCTCCCCAAACGAGCTTGATGGGCCGAATGGCCTCCTCTTGTTTATAAATTTCTTATGTATTTCTAAAAGTTAAATATTCATGTTCCTTAACTTTATTATCTGGAATTATACATTTGATTTGCTTATATGTTATTAATTATGAAGCATTCTTCCAAAAACACAGAAATTTGTTATTTGAAGTGTTTAGACTTTTTGGTGTTTGACAGAAACAGGTAACAAATGTGATACATTGATAGAATGGGAAGGTATATCCCAGGAAGTACAGAGCCTTTTTCCACCAATGTGGTGTTGGTGCCAAACTGCTGCCTAATTTGGAGCTAGTTCTATGCTTTTCCACTGCTGATTACCTGTGGCATTCTTGAAAAACTGGCTCTGGCCCATCATCAGAGAATTGCCTGTCTGAAACTGATGTCGGCATGAGGGGAGGGGCTGCAATGCTCTGTAAACTTCAGCAGAGTCGCATTTATTGCCAATATTTGATATTTTATTTGATTTTGGTGTTTGCTGAAAATATGCAGAAATTAAAGGAGAGCTGGGAAAAGCAGGCTACATTTGTAGTATGCAGCAAATTAAGTTTTTTTAAATTGACTACCAAAACTACATAAAAGAATTCTCACAAAGTGGCACAGAATGGAAAGTCTTTAAAAGAGCCCCACTGTTCTGTATTCATTGTTGGCGGGCAGCCTCCATAGTGCAATTGTAACACGTTTTCTTATGGGTAACCACAATCAAAAATTGGTGCTTACTGTCCAGAGTATATGGTCGAGGCAGTGACATACATAGTCAAATGACACTGATTAAACTGAAGTTTTGGATGAACTGCATGTGACTGAATCCATGGACACTTCTGTACAACTGCAAAATCTATATAGAATACATGCTGTGAATAATTAGTTATTAATTAAGAATACTTTGTAATGTAGCTAGATAATGTTTTGTGAAAAAGAATGTTTTGACAGTTAGAATTAGTCTAAACATTCTCTGTCAGAACACATTATTTAATAAACTCAAATATGTGCCCATTGTCGTGTACAAACCTGCCATCTGTTATTCATCTTTTTAACCAGAGGAAATGCAAGCCGGTTCTCAGGTTGTGTCACTTCAGCACCACCTAAGGACCAGCACCCTTTCAGCACCGGCACAAGCACCGGCATGGCACTAGTGGAAAAGTTAATGGAGGTTTGAGGGGACTTTGATGGAGTATCCTAAGGGAACCAGAGCAAACATGGAGAGAACAGGTGACTGTATACACAGTGCCTACTATTGAAATACATCACATAAATACATCACGTAATACATCAATACATCACATAAATACAAAAACTGACACTTTTTTAATGAACCAGAATCAGTGAAGTCAGAACTGACAATTTTTAGAAGTCCTGGGTGGATCACCTGGAAATGTGATTAGTTAATAAATGTGTTTTTACGTGAATGAGTCCTTGTTGTGATATGTAAATCTTGCACGTTCCACTTATATGACAATTAACAGAATCATTTCCTATTAGGTAGTTAGTTGTATTCCTTTGCGTATGTTTTAAGGTCCATATTTGAAAATGTTATTTATATTAATATTCTTGATATGTTTGAATATTTATTTGTGTTTTGCACTATGACCAAAATTTTCTGCAACGTAACAGTAAGAATTGTAACAGATACACTACTAGTATATAAGGTCTGGATGAACCATGGATTTCTTTTTTCTCCATAGGCACATACATTTCTTGTTTTGTGGGTAAAAAGGGAAAAAAAGCTGTCCTTGGCCCCTCCAGGGCCCCATATATACTATTGTATCTGTTACTGTTCTTACTGTTATGTCATGAGACCTAACATAGTGAAAATGAGAAATAAATCAAGGATAAATATTTAAACAAAAAAAATAAATGATATTTTCAACATTAAAACAAATTCAAAGCAATATATGTAACCACCTAACTGGTGGAGAAAGATTCTGCAAATTATAAGTAAAATGTGCAGTAAATCAATAAGTACACTTTCATGTCTAGATAACGTAACAAGGACTCTCAGCATTCAGGTAAAGACACATCTATTAGCTTTCAAATTTCCAGTACTTCCATTTAGTACTTCTAGAAATTGTACATGTTTGTGAGTGTTGGACGAGCACATATAGGCAGAGAGTGATGCTGCTGTCCATGGAAAACAATGCTGTTGTTTCCAACAGCCACGTTTCCATTATTCATTAAAAATGTCATGAGTGATCATACACATAGGCTCTTTTTTGACTAGATCCAACCTAGTTTATGTAACTGAACTAATCAGGATCACTTTATGCTTGCTTCTTATTAATATCCCATGAAAAGGAGCTGTATTTTATAGACTGCATGCCCTGGCTGCGATACTTGACTGCGTTTAGTGTTTGTTTCATTCTTGAAGTCTACAACATATTTTGACTGGCAAATTGCTTGTGAAACTTTGGCACTTTTCTTCAAGCTTGAAAAAAAAAATTAAAGTAAACTGCCGACTAAGTAAATTGCTACACAGAATGTGTCCCTGTCATACACTCAGAATAAGTGAGTATTGAAAATGTATGGAATCAGCATGTATATACGTCATGTTTAAGTAAGTTTTAGATACCAGTAAGGAGTTTTGGTTAATGTTGAGACCAAACACCAAAATGGGGGGAAAAGATTTAACTGACTTTGAACGTGACATAGTTGTTGGTGCCAGATGGGCTGGTATAAGTATTTTGAAAACTGCTGGGATTTTCATGCACAGCTATCTCTAGGGTTTTTAGAGAATGCGTTAAAAAAGAGAACTATGGCAGTTCTATGGATCTTGTTGATGATAGCAGTTGAAGAATACCCAGACTTATTAAAGCTGATAGAGAGGCAACAGTAACTCAAATAACCACTTGTTGTAACCAAGGTATGCAGAAGAGCATCTCTAAACACACACCAACTTGAAACAGATTGGCTGCAGTAGCAGAAGACTACACCAGGTGTAACTTCTTTCAGCTAAGAATAGGAAACGGGCGCAATGGACACAGGCTTACCAAAATTAGACAATTGAAGAATATAAAAATGTTGCCTGGTCCCCTGCAACCCTGAATAGGATAAGCGGTTACAGTAAATGTGTGGATGGTGAATGGTTTGGTAATTTCTGTTGCATGTGTTATTGATTCTGTGTAAAGCACTTTGGTCAACTAACTTGACTTGACTAAAATGATCTTATCTAAAGTGCCTTTTTCTTCCACCAATCACATGAATAAGGATGGGTAGAGGTTATACTTAAGCATTAGGTAAGAGTATGGTGGTTGCCTGCTAGCAGATTTTTTTCCCAAAAACAGGGAAAAATATTATGCATCTAGTTTTTGGAGGGATAGACCAGAGGTATAAGTGCATCGGGAACAAGTGCATCACCTCACCAGCCCCAGTTCCTGTCACATTGGATACATGCAATCCAGGTAGACACCTGAGTGTTTTGCTGTATTTTAATACCTTTGGAAGAAAATTTTTGTCAGTGTGTTTCAATCTGGTACAAATAAATCCTGGGTCATTATATACCCCTTTACCTAAGAATCACTGCAACGTATAATGCATGATTTGGAGTGCATTAACCTCCTTATGCCACAGTTACCGCACACTTAGCTTGTGTGTTTTTCACAGTCACGTTTACAAACTGAAGACAGATATTTTAGTAGAACTACTATTGGACTTGTATAATGGTAAAATAGCATATCGTAATATTTCTGTTACGATCGCTGGGAAGGACAAAGGCAGGCAGGTGACGATGGTGAAGTAAATGGGTTTATTTAAGGGAAAAGACGGTGACGAACTAACATCAGTGACTGATCTGGGGAAAACGAACTCAGACGTGGACTAAATACACAAGACAAGCAGGAATAACAGGCAACAGGTGATGACAATCGGGAAGTAACATGAGGTAACGAGGGGGGCGTGGCACACGAGGATCAGACGAGCCGGGCATGACAGAACCCCCCCCCCCCAAAGGTGCACACTCTGAGTGCGCCTCCCAGGAGGCAACGAACGAGATGAGACCAGGGACTCGGGACCTGAAAAACAAGACCAAAACATCAATGGGACACGGAACAAAACCAAAATGCAGAACAAGCACAGAGGCAAAAGCCAAGACAGGACCCGACACAGAACAGGAAACGCAGACAAGGAAAGGAGACATGGAGGGAACAGAAAGTGGAGGAACAAAAGGGCCAGGAGCGAACGGAGGAGAAACAGGAGGATGAGAAGCAGACACAGGAGGGACAAAACCAGGAGGCAGAAAGGAAAAGGGCGGAGGAAGAAAGGGAGACCGAGGGAACCCAGGCAGGCGAGGGAAGGCAGCCGCAGGGACCACAGGTGGACGGGAGGCTGGAGCCAGAGGGGACCACACAGGGGACATGGAGATAGACGGAGGGACCGACAGAGGAGACGAGGAGGGAGCAGGAGGGGACACTGGCGCAGGCAAGCAGGAGGGGGTAGCTGTGGCAGGCGATGGCGCAGCCGGAGCTGGGGAAGGCGCTGTCCGACGCCAAGCCGAAGCGGGGGGACCCGGAGGCGGCCGACGAGGTGTCGCTGGAGGGACCTCAGGCTGGCGACGAGGCACCGGAGGGGGATCCGGAGGCGACAGCCGAGCCAGAGCCCCAGGACCCGTAGGCAGCCACCGAGCCACAGACGGGGGACGCACAGGCGAGCCAGGGGGCAGGGCGGGACCCGGTCCCTGCGTCTGTGTCCTCTCCCCTTCCGGGACATAGCTATTTGGGGACCCGGTCGTGCTCCACCACGTTGGGGCATTGGTGGAGGAGTCCTTCCACCACCCAAGTTCCTGGGGCGCAGTAGGTAAATTCCCGAGGGGTCCCATTCAAGCTCCTCCTCTCCCTCCAGTGAGGGAGGAGGAGCGATGGTAATCCAGTCCGGAACCTCCTCGGGGACAGTGATTTCTGGGGTAGGCAAAGCCGGGGCCTCGGGTGGAGCAGCAGGGAGCTCGGGAGGTGCAGCATCGACCGCCGACTCTCAGCCAGCAGGGGGCAAGCGACACCGGGACCTCGGGCAGAGCCACAGCAGGGAGCTCGGGCGATGTGGCAGTAATCGCCGACTCGGGTCCAGCAGTGGGTGCCGCAGGCACCGAGTCGGGCACCTCGGGCCAGTGCCTCCAGGGCTAGCGCTTTCCTTTTATGGGACCGTGGGATCCGCGGGATAGCGTCCAGTGCGGCCCTGATTCCCGTGAAACCCTGGTGACTGCCCAGGAAAAGGGAGGTTGCTGGTGACAGAGGCAGTGCAGCTGTGGTAATCCCTGCTGACTGCTGAATCAGGAGGGGTTTCTCAGCGGGGAGAGGCACTGTGGGGAGAAAGCAAGCCCACAATACGATCATCGGGGCTTCTTCCTGTCCTTTCCCTTTGTGCCTCTTCTTTCTCCGGCTTTGGCGGGTTGGCTGCAACTTCGCCCCAGGTAGAGCAAGCAAATGGAGCCGTCTCTCTGTTCTTTTCTGTCAGCAGCTGGAGGTTTTCGCACACGTCTGTGAGGACATGTGCTTCCGTGAGCAGGGTGATCTCTTGAAGGAGGGTCCCACTCCGGCTGGCTAAGTCCAGTATGCTGGGGTCCTCTCAGACCTTTGGCTGGTTTAACCAGTAAATCACCTCTTGCAGCAGGACGATCCGCTGGTCATCGGCCTGCTGCGGTGAGTCGTTATGGAGATCAGTCATTCTGTTACGATCGCTGAGAAGGACGAAGGCAGGCAGGTGACGATGGTGAAGTAAACGGGTTTATTTAAGGGAAAAGACACAGGGCAGAGGGCAACGAACTGACATCAATGACTGATCTGGGGAAAACTAACTCAGACGAGGACTAAATACACAAGACAAGCAGGAAATAACAGACAACAGGTGATGACAATCGGGGAGTAACACGAGGTAATGAAGGGGGCGTGGCACACACGAGGATCGGACGAGCCAGGCGTGACATCTTTCGCTGAAACCTTGGGGATATTTCAAAATACTAGTATAGCACTGTTTTTCAAAATACTGTAGAAATGCTGTACAACTTGTTAGCGTAGCAACTTCCAGTGTTAAATACCTTTTAGCTCCTTCCTTATGTTTTCCTTCTAGTAAAATGTATCAGTCTACTGGCGCTCTGCTAACGCATGAGGTAGTACATGCACATGGACGTAAATATACAATAACACAGAACTGAACTGAATAGATTGACCCCAATTGTCATCGATACTTGAGATATTTGAGAATCGAATCAAGATCCTTCAATCAAAGCTCTGTACTTCCTGGGATATACCTTCCCATTCTGTCAATGTATCATATTTTCATATTGTTTCTGTCAAACAGCAAAACGACTAAAGACTTCAAATAACAAATTACTATGTTTTTGGAAGAATGCTTCATAATTAACAACATATAAGCAAATCAAATATATAATTCCACATAATAAAGTTAAGGAACATGAATATTTAACTTTTAGAAAAAGACAAAAGGTTGTCTAATGGGATCAGACAGGACACTACTTGGGCTAGTTGATAGACAGAAACGGGACCAAGGGCTGTAGAGATGACCGACCTGTACAAACAAGAAGACAGAGACAAGACTGACGTGGAGGAACCAGAGACAAGGATACAAGTGCAGACCATAGGGGAAACAGAACAGGGCAAGATGACAGAACAGGATGCAGACCAAGACAAGACAGGGTAGAGGGGCAGACACTGAGGCAGGAGAGTAAACGAGGTCAGACTGGGGCTTCTGGAATACCCTGGGTGTCAATCCCACGGCACAGATCCCCTTAGGCATCAGTGAGCCAGTGGGACCTGGTGGCACTGAGGGAACTTTAGGGCTAGCAGGTGTCTCTGGGCCAACAGGTCTGGGAAGGCCTGCAAGACAGGGACAAGAGAGTACTGCCGGGACTACAGGACAGGGGAGTGCCACTGGGTCAGCCTGGTCAGGATTCATGGGTAATAGGGAATCTACTGGACCTGAGCCAAAACTGGGGCAGGAACTAGGATGAGAGGACCTCGAGGGGCCTGCAGGGCAGGAACCAGTCATTGCACGAATGATATGTCCCCGCCTCCCCTTTTGGGAAATGGAGACTCGGCCTGCCCCCTTTTTGGATCCTCCCTGATGCCGGCAGCCCTAATTGTGCTCAAAACAGGTGTGTTGCAGGGGCTGGATAGGGACAATAGAGCTGGACTCAGGGTAATACTCAGAGGGTCCCACTTTAGTTCCTTCTGGCTAAATTCCTCCTGGCTGGTGGCCTCTGGAGTGCAGGGCAAGTGGCAGCTAGAGTGTCAGGACCAGAGCTGGTGGTGGCGTGGAGTCCAGTCGAGGCGAGATCAATGCCGGTAAGGGGCCAGGCAGTGGAGTAGACCTCACCTCACAGGACCCCGCCACACACCTCCCCTGACAACTCCCTTCTGAGGGGTCCCGAATACATCAGTGAGGGCCATGGGGAGGGGTCGCTGATTCCTTGGAGTAGGGGTCCCAGACCATGGCTGAGTGGCTGGATGTCGGCGAAATGGCCATAGACACGACGAGACAGCGACGGCAGAACAGCGGTGGCCTCTTCTGAGTTGGCCACTGGTGGAGTTGCCTCTTTAAAATGCGGGGGTGGCGGTGCTGCGGCGGCCTCTTTCGAGTGGGAGGATGGTGGAGCAACAGCGGCCTCTTTCAAGTTGAGCACTGGTGGAGCAGCAGCCTCTCCTGGGCTGGAATCAGCTGCATCAAGGGAGGCCACAGCTTGCAGAGAATAAAACATTAGCAGAGTGGTGATAGTCTCACCATGGCTGTCTGCAGACCAGGCAGGACTCTGGAACAGGGATCCCGTGAGAGTTTAAGCTCGCTTTCTCTGCTTCTGCAATTTTGAACCAGCAGGACCAATAGTAGTGGGCCACTCTTCTAATGGCTGAGGAATCAGACAACTGGGTCGATCTCCCCTTCAGGAGTAGCACCAGCTGAAGACTCGCCGTGATCTCCTCCAGTTCCCAAGGATGGGAGGCTGGAGTGATGGCTGCCAACGCAGAGTCCAGGTGATTCAACAGGGAGCCTTGGGGGATGCCTGTACCTGAAGGTCTGAGAATAGCATCCAAAAACAGACCCTGCAGCGCAAAATATGCCTCCACCCAGAACCTCGAAGCTGGAGCCTCTTCTCGTGGTGGAGGAGCGAATGGTGGAACTGTTTCGCTCTGCAAGGAAGCAGCAGGTTGAGTGGGTTTGTCGTGCAGACAAGCAGTAGGGACTGACCAATCCTCTTCCTTGCTGTTCACCTGCTGCCATAGCCGGTCCGACTCTGACACAAACCGATCTTCTCTCCAGAGGAGGAGTTCCCCTCCTCTGCTGGGTCCCCATAGCCATCCTCTGGAGACTCATAAAGACTTAGGTTATAGCCACTGGGTTGTTTAGTGGATTCGATCATTCTGTCACAACATTAAACAAGGCACGGCCTAAGTGCATGCTGCTTTCAGGCAAAACCTGCGTAGGGGTCTTTGAGGCAAACGGAATAGGGTAGTAGACACTGACAAATAGCAATTACGAAACAGGAAGTACAGGACTAAGAGTTGCTAATATACAAGACTAAACAAAGGGGCAAACATAAAGCACTTGTGGCTGGTTAAAAAGAGGGCAGGAACAAGAGGTAAGACCACGCCCAAGGGAAACACAAGGATCGGACATGCAGGGCGGGGCTGGATGTGATAAGTGATAGGTGATTGGTAAGGTAATTGATGAATTCGTTTTAGAAAAGAGAATAATTTTTCCTCTATATTGTACTTCTCTACGTATACAGACGTGTTGTGCGGGTCGGCTTTTTTTAAGACCCGCCCTCCATCAGGAGATCCAAACCGCCCCGCCCAACCAGCAAAAATATGCGTGGATAATGACCCAAAACCTGACCCGACGAAAAAACACCAGTGAGCCTGTATTGCCATGGAATCTACCAATGAAGTGGCATTTGTGACACTGTAACCCATAGATGACAGATTTGTGCTAGATTCGCATTGAACAGGGTTCCCCCAGTTCTGGCAGAATACATTTCCATGACATTTCCAAAATTTTTCCAGTACCACAAGAAAATTTTCAAAAACACACAAGTTTACTTTGATTTGATGATCATGCAGTTTCAGATAGTAATTGTCCTGCCCCGATCGTCCGCTTCTTCTGTGTGCCACGCCCCCTCATTAACCTAGTGTGGAATCCCCGTGTGATCAGCGGTTTCTGGTTGTTGTCATTAGTCCTCTGGATTTAGTCCACGTTTGTTTGTTTCTCCAGTCCGGTCATTGTAATATCACTGCGTGTTTTCTTGCGTGCCCTTTTTTAAAACCCTGTCTTTCCCGTTTTCCTCACGTGTGAAAACACGTTAAAATGTGAAACCGTATCACGTTATAACGTGAAAACATCACGTTAAAACGTGAAACCGTATCACGTTATAACATGAAAACCTATCCCGATAGGATTATAAGTTACATTCCTTACATTTGCACTGACCAAATACATTTGTATCACGTAAAGCAGTGAGAACTGATTTTCAGTTCATTTACCTGGTAAAATAAAGTTTAAATAAATGACATAAATGCTGTAATAGTACATGTAAGTTAGTGGTTTATTTATTGTTAGTTAC
>JAODLC010000028.1:8940360-8950391 GCA_026781145.1 Hippopotamyrus pictus | reverse complement strand
TTACATAATGACTTTTCTGGCTTGTTTTGTTGTTCTACCTATCTTTTGCTGTTAAAATAAACCTACCAGTGAAGTTACAGACTTTTCATTTCTTTATTATTGGGTCAATTTAAGAATTCAGCCGGGGGTCAAATAATTATTTCCCTCACTGTATATAACAGATAACATTACTTTATACATAAGTTAAAAAGCAGAAACTTCAACGAACATGAAATCAACAATAAACTGTGTCTATTTATCCAACATATGTAATACATACTGTACTTGAAAACTTTTCAGCTCTATGATTTCAGGACAAACCAGTCATTCTGCACTCAAAAAAATAAATTGTTAGTGTAACAATAAAATTATGACACACATTTCCACACATTTGAATTATATTATCTCAGCTTAATCTAGGCAAATAGAACCCATAAGCAAAAATCATCTTCAGCCAATGAGGTCAAATTATTTTTGTTTTAATTGTCTTGTGAATTTAACTTGTACACAATTTTGTCTTGTTGAGCCAATTAATTGAAACCACTTAAATTTAAACAACCAGAAATATTTTAACTGAACAACGTAATTGTCTTTTAAACCAGCTTTTAATTACTGATATTTCTGCCAAAATTTACTTACAAATCAAATACTTAATGTGAATGTCTCAAATCTTTCTTTATTCAGTGTCCAAAGTGAAACAAAAAACAGCAATTACCGATCAGTGCTGACCTACAAATTCAAAACTACTCCATCTTAGAACAAGACAGATCAAAAACACAGTATTTCCAGAGTCAGTTTAAAGCAACTACAGAAGTAGTTTTAAGGTTTCAGGCAGGTTGACAAATATTTTAGTCAAATAAAGAAAAACTACACAATAGAAATAGAGGAGAAACAATATTGCTATTGCATGCAATTAAATAAAATGAAAATCAACCACTTTTAATGCAGATTTGGCAATTACTGCACTCAAGGAAAAAAAACACCAACTTGTGCTTAGTGTAGAGATACAATCTTAAAACTAGTACCTTAAAATGAGATATTTCAATAATCAAAGCAACTACAGCAGTAGTTTTAAGGTTTCAGACAGGTTGAGAAATATTTTAGTGAAACAAATAAAACTACAAACCAGAACAAGAGGATTAACGATATTGCTTTTGTATGCAATTAAATTAAATGAAACATCAACCACTTTTAATGTAAATTTGATAATTACTGCATTCAATAGAAAAAGAAAAACACCAACACCAATTTGTGCTTAGTGTTGAGCTACAATCTCAAAACTAGTATCTTGCAACTTGATATTTCAAGAATCACATTAAAGCAACAATGGCAGTAGTTGTAAAGTTTAAGACAAGTCGAGAAATAAAACTTAGAAACCAACCACCGTCCGAAAAAATAAAAAGAGGATTAACAATACTGATATTGCATGTAACCAAATTAAATGACTATACAATAAGACAATTTCTGCTCAGTGTTGAGCTACAACAAAATAGAACAAGGTCAACTTGTTCTTCGGGGTTTGCACTTTTCGTGAAAGTCTGTCATCCAGGTTGAAGAACACTTTCTGGATTACCTCGAATGTAGATTTGAGTTCTCGTGAGTAGCTAAGGTTCAAGGCGTAAATGAGTCCGAATAACATGGCCACTGCTACAGCTGCATTCCTCAAAGAGCTTAGAACCTCAGTCCCTTCAATCACGACACCAACATCTACAGGCTGATCCACTGGGTCATGTCCTTCATGTTGAACAGTGTAGATCCCCATTACTGTCTGCTTCATCGCTTCTTTGGCACTCAACCAATCGCAATCCTGTGCAAAATAAACAAAATATGCAGCATTTGTATGACAACTAATCTTTAAGAACACAGTACAGGTAATATATGAAAGTGAAGTAGACAGAAGAGAAGCATTTGCTTACAGCATACTCCTTGAACAGCTGTACATGGTCTTCATTCAAGTATGCACAATGCTTTGAGGATGCATTCTCTTCGCACATCTATGCTGTTATTCTTAAAAAAAAAATACAAATACAACTCTGATTTAAAAAAAAAAAATTGAATATTGATAACCAAGAGGTGTGTATAACAGTGTACCAACCTGTGAAATGGGTTGCATGATGTTTTTTATTGTTCGGCCATTGACTCCACCTTCAGTGTGAAAAATCTTCATCAAGACGCAGAACCAAATAAAAAGTGCAATTCACTCAACAACTCATTAACTGCAGCTGTAGGTACATGAAAATATTTTCCAGTTTCAGTAACAACAATCCTAACTTCTGCTCAATTATTCTTGGTAGATTCTCAAATGAACCTAACTCATCTTCCTCACTTAACTCTGCAGGGTCCTCAGACCCAATTTCAGATGTGGAGGTAGGCCTATCTGCTTCAGAAGATTATAGCGAAAGGGAGCTTGCAACAACTTCTGGTTTAAAATCCTTTAAAGTACCCGATACTTTCTACTTTTGTGTGAAAAAAATGTAGCATAAACATTTGTCTTAAATGTGCAACCTAAAAACACACTAGTAACAGTTTCATTACTTCTAAGATGTGTACCAATATGCACAAAAAGTCGTTGTGTGAAGAAAGTTCACCATACCCACACACTGGACATCTGAAAGTTTTATGTTTGTCTGTTAGTGACACCACCGCTGAATGAGCTCTGTATATATGATTTTTATTTTTAAGTTCCATGTCCTAAATGTGCAAGGGCACTTTAAATATACACAAGGGAAACGCTGGCTATGTCCATAATGGTTATGTGCAAGTTCATAATGAGGAAGTAATCTGTACCTTGTAGTCTCTGATATACCGCACTCCCTGCACTGCAACATTAATATGATTACAATAAATAAAATGTAGGCATCAAATAAGCTGTGTATTTAAAGACAATCTGGACCCAAAGAAATTACCTGAACAGTGAACAATGGGCTGACAGACAGTCTGTTTTCAAATGTCAAATCTGGAGGGAGAGGCAAAAAAACAATAGCAATTTGTTTTTATTCATTTTATTTAGCATTTGTTGATGTTTAGAATCATGTATCCTATCTATTGTCAACCTATCTAAAGACCAAGTCAAGTCTAATGGTTGTAATGAGCATTCTTTTGTCGATTATCCGATTGCTTACATATATGTACGGCTGACGTTACGCAAATGAATACAAGACAGACATTCAGCTCATCAAACGTTTCCTTGTAATTTATGCACGAGGATCGTACGGAGCTGGCCGTGACAACAACACACCAACTTATGTTTTTTAATTAATCTCAGTTAAATTTATATGTTTGATTTGAACAGACCTCAAATTAATTTTTTTGAGTGTGTTAGGAACATTACGGCTTTTTGGCTGCGGGTGTTCGCTTTGCTGCTGCTGTTAACGCCAATGGCACATTAGCACAGACTAAGGGCTGCATAAGCCAAACTACGTCTTGCTTGGCGGCTAAAGGTGTTTGATGTTCATTGGCGTGGGAAATGGTGGTTCTACTGCTAAACCACTACCAAAAAGGCTACAAACACTGCGCCGGTTAAAATAGAAGAGTTCCGTCAGGTTTTAAATAATAACTTAATGTTTTGGCTATTGGTCCAGGTACACATGGGACAGCTTCTGGGTCTGGACCCAAACCACGGTCCACCTGTTAGTGACCTCTGAGTTAGGGTAACCAAAATAGCCATGCCAAGAACCAGCGACCAGGATCGCATAAAAAATGTCATGTATCGTAGCACACGAACCGGGGAAACATGCTAAGGACATCAAGGCTGGAGCAATAAAGGGATTTAATGGGCCAACTGAGACGCATCCAGAGACAAAGCACATAACACAATACAACACACACAGACGAGCCAGGAGGCAGGGTGGGCGGGACCCGACCCCAGCACAGGTGTCCCCTCCCTTTCGGGGAGACTGAGAGGTGGGGACCTGGCCGGGACCTGCCACGCTGGGGTGATGGTGGAGGAGTCACTGGGGAGGTCAGGGTTATCCCTGAGGGTCCCATTCAAGCTCCTCCGCCATCTCCACTAATGGAGGAGGAGCAATGGTTTGACAGATGGGGACCTTCTCAAGGACTGGGACCAGGTACACGGGAGTAAGGTCCGGGGGATCAGGGATGTCCTTGGGGAAGGGATCTGGGAACTAAGCAGGAACCTCGGGGGATGAAGCAAGAACCACGGGGGATGGCACATCAGCCACTGGCTCAGGAACCACGGGGGACTGGGCAGGGACCTCGGGCAATGAAGCAGGAGGGGCAGGGACCTCGGGCGACGAAGCGCTGCATCCTCCGCTGGCCTCACAGGAACCTCTGGAGACAGAGCTAGAGCCGCAGGCAAGGGAACCACTGGGTGCGCTGCGGGAACAGCCGGCAGGGAACCACTGGGGGCGGAGTTGGGGTTCATGCCCCGGTAGCAGGTGCCGTTCGCTTCCGGAACCGGGGAACCCACGGGATAGCGTCCCAAATGGACCTGGCCCGTTTAAGGGCCAGGCGCATCCCAGAAAAGGGGCGCGCTGCCGATGTGGGCAGCGAAGCAGCAGGCGGACAGTTGGAGCAGGTGGTAGCAGGAGCGAACACCGCCATACTTAGAACTGGGAGGGGATCCTCCTGACACTCGGCAGGGGAAGCAGCGGAAAGAGAGAGAGAGAGCCCCCAGGCAGACCTCCTACGTGTCTTCCTGCTTTTGTTTTCGCCGCTTTTTCCGGCTTGGTTTCTGCGGAATCTGAGGTACTTCTGGCAGCTCGGAAAGTGGACCATATGGCAGTCCGCTGGAGAGGGCTACCTTCTGCATGTTTGCTTCCACTACCTCGCGTCTCAGCCGCCGCAAGTTGTCCGTCTCTGGGTAGGGACATCTCCTCCGGTAGGCTAGAGCCTGAAGCAGGGAATCATCCTGGACTTCGGGCTGATTGAGCCAGTATACTACCTCGTCTCTACAGCTGAGGTATTCCTCCTCCAACATCCGAGGCGTCTTCTTTGCAAGTTCTGTCTTCTGTCATGTATCGTAGCACACGAACTGGGGAAACAGGCTAAGGACATCAAGACTGGAGCAATAAGGGATTTAATGGGCCAACGGAGAGGCATCCAGAGACAAAGCACATAACAACATGATACACTACACTACAATGACAGAACTAGGAAAACAAACTCTGACGTGGACTTAAATACACCAAACTAATAAGGACAACTCGAAATAGCTGTTGAACACTGGGAATCCACATGAGGTTAATGAGGGGGGCGTGGCACAGGAGGATCGGCATGATTAGGGTGTGACAAAAAGAAATATTTTTTTATAATAAAGTATTTTGTATAATATATTAGGACAGCACGGTATAGGAAAATTTCTAAGTATTACAATGTGATTTTGTGGTGATTAAAAAAAAAACACATCCAGGAGTACTTTAAACAGCAAGGATGAAAATGATTATGATAGTCTTGGAGAACGCATGCAGCATTAATGCAAAAGCAGCAGAGGTAAATTTTATATTGATAAACATATACTAGATAATCTTGAAAATGAAAAATAATTAAAATTGCAATTCTTTTCAATTCTTACTTTAGTGCAACTTAAACCTATAATGTCCGTATACAGAATTGACAGTGAGAAAAAACCTGATCTTAATCTAGATGACTGGCGAAGTAAGAATTGCACGTGCACAACATGTGATATTGATATTAATATTGCACATAGGTCAGCCCTATAATATACAGCCATTTTTCAAATTCAGTACAAAATATCCTGCCTCACATTGTGATGTCATTTAGTGCTGGTACCAGTTTTTATGCCAGTGGAAACCAACACTTTCTTGAAACATCAAAAGTAAGTACCTGGTGTGATGGGAAAGTGCCCTTTAAAGAGAATGCAGAATTATGGAATGTATGAGACACTCTAGTGAAAAGTAGGAGCGCTTGTTTTGATCCCGCTGATGTAATACAATGAACCTTTCGTACTCTCATAAATAAGCTGAGACCAGTTATTTTTTAATTGGATATGGAGAGGCTTATTCTTACATTTGTATTTTCTCTCATTGACTACTTTAATTCTCTTTTCCTTGCTTAGTAAGGCATCTTTACCCTGCTTCCAATCAGTTCAGAATGCTTTGGCACTCTGCTTACTAAATCTAGTAAATGGTCCCATGTGACTCTCCTTTTGAAATCTTTGCACTGGCACCCAATATCTTACAGAATTCGGTTTAAGATTTTCATTTTTTCACGGTAATGTCCCAAGTTATCTATCTGATTTACCTTATCCATTTACTTTTATAAGTGCTACATAAATAAATTTTACTTTCTTACTAACAATATGAGATGCCGCATTTTGAATAAAGGTGTTTATTGTGTGTGCTCCCAGATAATAGACCAGTAGGGGAGTTCAGCCCTCCTAAAAGATTATTTAGCCCTCCTGAATAAATGTACACTTGTTAGTTGAAATAGTGTGTTCTCATTCATTTTCAGTAAAATCCTAAATTAGTTTGAATTCACAAGGATTGTCAAGGTAATAATCTTATCTCATCTTGTCGTGTCAGTCCTGGAGAATGCACAACAATTTAGGGTTTTAAATTTTAGAATTGTTAGCCTCTTTGAGGGGGACTAACCACCATTGCAACATTTTTACTTTGTGAGAGGTAAAAGGAATTGATTACTCTGACATAGATACATCTCACTGGGGACTGAGATTAATAGTTATAATAAGATGATCTCTTACAAAGAATGAAGCAGTTTTTGGTGGCACTCTGTCGTGAAGGTATGTGCGCTGTAAATTTCAAGAGCATAGATTTGGGTGTGGACAGTCAGGACATGTCCCTACCAGTATTGTGTGCCTTTAGGGGTGCAGCGAGTTGCTGATTTGGTTCCTACCAGTGTACCCCTTGCTAAGCTTCTTGGCCTTGCTAAGCTTCTTGGTGGGTTCTTGCAGGAATGCAGACAAATTCACAGAAACTGGAGGTGGTGCAAAGGTCAAACAGCAGAACCTCATCAAATTAAAGACTTAAAGTTCATTGTCATATGCAACAAAATACATCTTACAGACAATGAATTCACATATTAATTGCTCTGTCTGAAAGATTTTTTTTCTGAGATATAGTATAGTATTTCCATTCTCAGTTGATCACTAACAGCTCTTCTTATAGAATGTATGGCTTATGTTATTATTATGTGCTCTGAGTTGCCTAGCCCTTTCTAGATTTTGCTTGCTTTCATATTGTATATTTGGTTTTCATTGGTTATGTTAGTCCCCAACCTTATTGAATGGCAGAACAAGGATGCCTTTTGTTTTTCACTCTTTTGCTACATTTTTTTGGGTTGGGTCTTTCCCTCACATTTAATTTGGCGTAAGATTTAGTGAATATAGGTAGAGTTTTTCTTGTTTGGTTTGGGGGTGAAATCTACTTCCAATACTGGAAGAATTTTATGTCATATACCTCTAACTGCTGTAAATAAAACTCATGGCAAAGAGAATTTACCAAGGTCTTTACCATATATGACTACATATATGTCACAACTCAACTAACACTTACTAATAATCTCAGGGTAACAGTGATAAAAGGTTATCCACATGTTCTCCAAGGTTTTCCAATAGTGCTGATCAATCCATCGAGCCTTAATATTAGCTAATTTGGTTGGCCACCCACAATCTATGTGTTCTGTTTTACTAAAAATGAATTCAGAGTGATTTAATATTAGTCATGCATGAAATGGGATAAAGCAAAAAAGCAGAATGTAACTGGGAGCTTATTTGCATTCCTTGGTTGGTGTGGACGTCTAAAACTTCTAAGTACTGTACTTGCATTTATTGCATAAGAATTAATATCTAACTTTTTTTTCCCTCACTGTTTTGCTAGGATGTTTTGGAAGGAGGTAATCTACGTGCCCCTTTGCAGGAGCTTCACCAGATGATCTTGACACCCATAAAGGCTTGCAGGAACTTGGAGCCAGGACAACACTCCTTGCTTAGTCCTGATGGAAAGGAAAATGTCCCAAGTACACATTTAAGTGGAAGTTATGCAGAATCAGGTGTTTCAGCCAATGCAGAAGATGACATCCCTGCCCAGTTTACTCGTGTCATGGGCAAAGGTACAGTACTCTTGTGGATATAGGGGTATGTAGGTCGAAATGTGTCTTTGAGTAGAATAATGGATCTTGTGTCAACATGTAAATGGAAAAGTATGATTAAAACTCAAATTTACATGTATACTAAGCAAACCTGGAGTGAAATTATTCATAAAAAAATGCTAAATGCTATGTGTAGCAGGATTGAACACTATTCAGAACTGAATTCAATGGCCTTGAAATTCCAATTCAGTTCATGAATTTGAATTGAATTTGAATTGTGGTTAAAACCAGGATGTAGAATTTCAATTCAAGTTTGATATTAAGGATGTAGAATTAAAATGGAATTAAATTCAAGCTAACTGCACCATTTACCGTATATATTTATATGAACACATCTTAATATTTTAATATAAATTACACATAAACATGTTAATATGCACAGCATATACCGGATTATTGTTATAAAAATGTCATATTACTGAGAATGAAAGAATGCAACATTTGAAGTGTCACCTATGAAAGAAACTCTAATTTTGTATACCACGGTGAATCTTCTCATAGGAAATGAGATACATAGATAATAGATATGAGATACCTACGGCTGTGTATCCCCATATGTGGCAGGACTCAATTCCCTGTGTGTTATGACACATTAATTTCATGATCATGATCAGTGAAAACAAAAGCAAACTTGTCATGCTTCTCTTGTTCCCAAGTTTGCACACAGCTACTTGTCTCCAGACCAGATGAAGAGAACATCAGTTCCTATCTGCAACTAATTGACAAGTGTTTGACCCATGAGGTAAGCATGACCCTGTTACTGCTTTGCTGTATTGTACTTTTCATCATTTACTGTTAAGAAAAACTGAGCTATTTTTTCCCTATTCAGTTAATAGAAATCTGTTAATGTCTGTGTAGTGCATGATTTTTGGCCCTGTGTAACCTGTTCATAGCCCTCATTTTGACCTCCACACCATGTTTAAATGATGTGGCTCTTCATGGCTGAATGTGATGCTTGCAGTAAACCTCCAGCAGAGGAAAATCACTCTGCCACCCTGTGTTAATATGCAGTGTTAATATGTTGAGTTATGCTTTATTGAGTCACATCGCATTTATGCCCGAGGGCCATAGTAAATAATATTGACATATCAAGAGTCACTTGAAAGCGGACATAGTAGGACGTTAGCAGGTGTATCACTTAGTGTAACAGATGCAGGAGAATGGGCAGTACTGCCAGCTATACAAATTCAAATGCAAGTTAAAGTATGACTTAAATTCCTCCTTCCTTATGGAAATCTATTTTAAATTGACAAATACTGTTGGAAACAATTTCAATTTATTCATAAATATAAGCACATGAAATAGCTTAAGCAACTCTCTTCCCTTCTCTGGAAAAACAGCATCTGAACCCTCATTCATTGCTACACATAACTCATTTCCCCAGTGACCTAGAAACTTGCAAAAATAATGTCCATTGAGGTTTATGATGGAAATACAGAAAAAAATCCAGGTACAGTGGTACCTCAAAACTCAGATTTAATCCATTCAGAACTCCGGATCAAATCCTAAAAAGTTTGAGTTGTGATCGAATTTTCCCCATAAGAAATAATGGAAAAGCAATTAATTGGTTACAGCCCCAAAAAATTACACCTAAATATGTTTTTTTAGCATTTAAACTAGGGCTGTCAAAATTAATGAGTTAACGCAGATTAATCCATCATCATGATTAATCTGATTAAAATTTTTAATGCAATTAACCCATCTGCAACGCAGAATGTCTAAAAATCCGTAAAATCTCTGTCAACCCATTTAGGGCAGTTTTGGTGCGTTCCATTTGCCCTTGGAATTCGTATTCTGAGTCGTATTCCGGAGTTTTGAAGCTGGAAGTGACGACATGCCCTTTTCTCAGAGAGCCGAGAAATATCTCAGAGCTGCACAGAGGATCCTGAGTTCGGAATCCAAGATGACTACACCTTTTATCAACAGAGGGGAAAATTGCAGTTTTACACTGTTTAAGCACTACT
>JAODLC010000028.1:8849236-8860047 GCA_026781145.1 Hippopotamyrus pictus | reverse complement strand
GCTCCCTACATGGAGTACCTTACATTTGTCTACGTTAAATTTCATCTGCCAGGTATCGGCCCAGTCACTAATTAAATAAAGATCCCACTGTAGCTGCTGAGTCGCTAGTTCAGTATCTGCTACACCACCCACCTTGGTGTTATCTGCAAATTTCACCAGTTTACTGTATATATTGGTGTTTATCATTTATGTAAATTAGGAACAATAGTGGTCCTAAAATCGAAACCTGTGGCACCCCACTATGAACACAGGCCCACTGTGACATTGTGCCTCATAACTACTCGCTGCTATATATCCACCATGTTGCTTCTTAAAGATATTCTCAAATAATTTGCTTTTATTTAGCAGTGAATTTTTTACTCTGAACAACAAGTGATACAGAAGATTTACACATTTTCAACACTATCCATTCATCCATCCAGCTTCCAGCTTCTCACCCAGCTCAGATTACTGTGAGCCTGGAGCTTGAACCAGGACATTAGGTTATGGGAACATGAACAGATGAACACAGCAACAGCATATACTGTAGAAGGGTGCATAGACATTCAACCCTGAGGGTCCGGGGTAACAGTACTAGCTAAAGTGACATCACCTTCATTATTATTATGTGAAGACTATATTATTCATCTGCCAATACAAGATAAGGAAGAACCCAACTTAATGTAATTTAGCCAACATAGCCACAGGTCGCACTAACCAATTCTGTGGCAAAACAAAAAAGGAAAGCCTCAATATTACAGGCTGCAGAAATGTCCAGTTTCATGAAAACTTCCACTTGAGCAATACAAGACCATTCATATTTCAGTTATTCATTTTTAACTAAAGCCCTGCACGTCAGCATCCATAGTAAACAAAAAAATATCTGCACAGATAGTGCAGGTTGCATTAATAAGCTTTTTGACTACAGTCAGTATGCTCACATGCACACTAAGAAAATCAAATTATTGTGTTAGTCCGACTAAAACTGGACTTTATAAAAGCATTTAAAGACATGTTAGTCTGACTGAAATCGTACTAGATTGAATTTCTCGTACTCGGACTAAGACACCCAGATAATGAGATTGGGAATCGATTTACTCCAGCATGTATACATTCAATCAGACTTAAACTGGCCTAGGTGCTCTGTGTGTTAGGTTTTTTCTTACCTTCAATTTGGTATGGATATTATAGAGCAGGGAGTTTAAGTTTTGCTAAAGCATTTTTACTTTGTCACTGGAAAAAAGAAACCTAGCAAGTTTTGCAATTTTGATTATTCATTTTCAAGATTATCCAGTCTACGTTTAAAAATCAGTTTAAACTTTACCTTTGGTGCTTTTTCATGCACGCGTTCTCCGAGACAAATCACAACCATTTTCATCAGTGCTGTTTAAATCACTCCAAGACATGAGAAATTTATGTTGAACTCCTGTATTGTTTCATAAATACCTCGATATTTATTACAACAAAATCACATTGAAATCTATGAAAAATTTCCAATACCGGGCTGTCAAGCCCGTCATAGTATATTATACAAAATAATTTATTTCTTGTTATGCTATCCTGTTCTTGTTGTATTTGCTCTTCCGACCAGATCAAAATTAAAGCTTGTCATTTCATTTGTACATGTATCCATTATTACTTTTATTTTTTTTTCCCCATCTGAGACACAATAGGTCAACCGGAAAAAGCCTAATACTAATAAGCTGAAATGAGCCATATTGCCATAGTATTGGAGTCAGACATGCATCAGTTAATAAATCGATTCCCCTCCCATGCATGTGTACTGGAACAAGGACAGTAATCCGATTAAATGGCGTATAGTCGAGCTATAACCATAGCTCTACTTAGCAGTGCATTTAAACGTAGAGTATAAATCAATCACAGAACACATTAATCTGGAAGGAACATGAGTTCGAAAAAAAAAAAAAAAATATCTAGTCATTATTTGTCGGTCTGAGTATCTTACACAAAGCAGCTATGAAGATGAAAGGAGAGTTAGTTCTAAAAACTAAAAAGTCAAAACTAAAAATTAGGATGTACACAACAATGAGTCAATGAAGAATTAGAGGCTGGGATTTACCATCTAATAAATTTAGGCGCAACAACAATCTAGGGAATATTTCAAAGGGAATTTTAGCGATATTTCACCGTGACTCCTGCCCTTTTAAATGCATGTTTCTTTCCAACATTAACACACAAACAACCTGCAACTGAGAAAGGAATTATGGGGAGGATAACTAAAATTCAGAAAATGCTGCAAATTCTTTGCTTGCATTGGTCTCATACTGTACAGAGCTATTTAAGTGACTATTTTAAAATCAACATAACAGCACATTTCGCGGCCACCTTGGTTTTCTTCTGGCTATTCCAGCATCCTCCAATGGTCCAAAAATATTTGGATGTTCCCCCATATTGAGCATGACGTCCAGGGATAAGATGCAGACTAAGTGCAACTTTGTAACATGGACTTTAGTACTGATAAGAGATGGGGACTCAAGTTTGCCAAGTCTCACCAGTGATTACATTCCGATTCAAGTTCAATAGAACCTAAGAATACTATCACTCTAAAAAAAATGTTGGCAAGTAGTACAATTTTTTAAAATACAGTAGGACCTCGGACATTTGCGAGGTTACGTTCCAGAATCCATCGCAAATGAGGATTCGCGGATGTTTGGTAGAGTCACTAAAAATGGTAATATGATGCTTATTTCTATAGTTTAAACCCTAAATATGCTTCCATAACACTTCAATTTAAAAGTTAGCTTAATACGTTACCTTTTTAAAAAAAAAAGTCTTTGATGTAAAAATAGAGTACAGTATTACGTAACATATTTGTCACACTAGCACATTTACGGTACAGTATACCAATGTTACCCCAAGCAGTTCATAGAACACGGCATTGGCGGTCATTTTTTTTGCATTCATGGTAAGGTACAACGAGTAAACGAACGGACTGTAAACTTATTGACAGAAGTCATATATGTAACCAAGGTAAAAGTCAATAAAATACGTAAACATGCACTGTACATACAGGGTACAGATATTCAATCAATTAAAAATTACGTAAAGACGTACAGAAATAATGTCGTAAAAATATTGTGTGCACTAACCACGAAAAAGAAAGAACAAGAATACATACATTAAAAATATTTAATAAAAACAGTAGTATGGGTACTAACCAATAATGAATATTGATTTAAGATAATTATGATTATGAATTAGCTGTGCAGTACAGTGAAAATATGAAACTGTTCCGTATTGCCAGGACAGGACACAAGGAATCGGGGAACACGGGGTTTAATCAAAAGATAGACAAGTAGGACAACGGAACAGGCAGCAAACTCAAAATGACGGTAATGACCGGACTCAGGGAACATACTTAAATGCAGACTTAAATACACTGGATGATGAGGGAGCGTGGCAAACAGGAGGATCGGACGAGCAGGTAATGCCAGTACCAAAGGGAATAAACTTTGTGAATGGGATTTGCATCTTGTAAAGGTACAATACAATATGTACAGTCAAACCTCGGATTATGAATAACTTGGTTTGCGAGTGTTTTGGAAGACGAGCAAAAAATTAATAAATTTTAACTTGTTAAACGAGCGAGATCTTGCAATATGAGTACAGTGGTACCTTGGTTCTCGAACTCACTAGAACTCGAATATCTTGACTAGTAACTAGTTTGACCTAGAACTCGATCTGAATATCAGTCGAACCGTACGTGAATGCTGACCTAATAAATTGTATGCGCCAGGAGTTATACTACAATGCAATTCTTACTTGAATGCCTTCTTCACAGACTGGACAATTAACCAAATAAAGCAGCGCAACATTACAGTGACTAACAATAAATAAAACTAACTTGCGCATACTATTACAGCATTTATGTCATTTATTTAAACTTTATTTTACCAGGTACATTAACTGAAAACCAGTTCTCACTGCTTTACATGATATTCGGGAGAAACAGATTACGCATCGGAACTGCCTGGGACAAAAACGTCATGCGTGTAACTAAACTTTTCAGCCAATAAGGGTAAAGGTGTGTTCCAGTTTGTGCAGTCGGGTGAGAGGTCGCAATTCATCTAATCTGCATTGCGTCAGGATCAGAATGTGTTGCTTTAAGCCAGTGCTGTAAGCAAGTCGAATGCACTGGGGAAACAAACTGAAACGCGGACTTAATACAGAGGACTAATGACAACAACCAGAAACAGCTGAACACATGGGGATCCCACACGAGGTTAACGAGGGGGCGTGGCACATGGAAGGAGTGGACGATCGGGGCAGGATAGGGTAATGCTGGGATAAGATCTTTATCATTTTGGAAGCCATTAAGAAAAAAATGCTCTTGTTTATCCTGTTCATTTTGTGTTTAAATGCTTAAAAAAAAAAATATTTAAGTGTAATTTTGGGGGGCCGGGAACCAATTAATTGGTTTTCCATTTTCCATTATTTCTTATGGGAAAAATTCGATCAGAACTCGCACTTTTTAGGATTCGATCCGGAGTCCGGAACGGATTAAGTTCGAGAACCGAGGTACCATTGTATTACATATACGCTTTGTCTGCCTAGTGTCACGTGATCACAACTGAGCCGATTCTCTCTCTCTCTCTCTCTCTCTCTCTCTCTCTCTCTCATTCATTGTGGGTAATAGTCTCCCATGCTTGGTCTCAGTCAGAGTGCCTCACTCGTATAGTCAAAAATTAGTAGAAATGCACCACCCGAATAAGGGCACAGCAGTGCGAGCGATTAATCTGTTTAATGACAAAGTGATGTCCACATTTCCGTGAAATGGAAAAGGAGGCAAAAGCGACTGTCATTGGATAGGTTCCTTGTTAAAGTCACACAAAAAGAAAAAGATACCAGTGAGCCAGATAGCAGTGATTCCGTTAGTTATAGTGAAAGTCGTCCTACAATATAACCGTCCTCTCCTCTCGTCTCCCTCACACCATCCACGATTCTTTTCAAACGTAAAGTGCAGGTAAATTTGTTTTATGTATTTTTACTTTATATTTTGCATTAATCATTTTTATATATATTTTTGGCTTGTGGAACGAATCATCTAAGTTTCCATTATTCCTAATGGGATATATAAGTGCTTTGGATTTCCGGAATGAATCATGCTCGTAATCCAAGGTTTTACTGTACCTAAAAAGGAACATTTCCATAAGAAAGCCACGTTTCTAAAGGGATTTTAACAGATTTATATTGTATGTCCCAAACTTTCCCCAAAAACACAGTAGAATCTTCATTAACTAAACTTTTTTTAACCAGTTTTACACTTAAAAGCAGCGTATGGCTCAGTGGGCTAAGCCTGTGTGCCTGTAATAAGAAGGTCACAGGTTCAAACCCAGCCTCAGCATGTATGCGGGTCCTTGAGCAAGGCCCTTCACCCCCAGCTCCCTGGGTGCCGGTATAGGTGGCTGCCCTTCATGGACAACTTACTCTACAAAATAGAGCAAGTTGAGGGAGGTGTAAAGACAATTTCCCCATGGGGATCAATGAAATATCTATTATTATGAAAATTAAACAAACCCTTCTGTAGGGTTTTCCGAGGATTTCGCAGATGTGCGAAAAAATCTTGGATGCAAGTACGTTCGGTTCCAATGAAATTTTCGTGGATCTATGAATTTGTGAATCACAAAGCGCAAATGCATAAGGGCTTACTGAAATAAGAGTATAATTCCTGGAAGTGCTAATCCAAGTACTTCCGAAAGAGAGAGGTTTTTAGTTGCCATTTGAAGATACACAATGACTCAGCTGTTCAAACATCTAGGGAAAGTTCACTCCTCCGCATAGGTGCCAAAACAGAAAAGAGTCTAGATCCATGTCATCCGTCTCTGTGGAATGTGCCGCTTTGAACCCAGATTGGTTAGGATCATGAAAGTTGTTCTGAGAGAGACAGAGAGACAGCTGGTTGTAAACTGCGTATTCAAGGATTTTTGAAAGAGAGAAGATACACCAGTTAGTAGATGCTGATGTCTGCGCGATTCAGTGCGAGTTTCTTCAGGATGGGAATAACCCTGGTTTTGTTGAATGCCATTGGTATATAACCAGATGTTATGGAGGGAAATTGAAATTCATAATGTGTAGTGTAGTACATGAGACAGAAGAGAATGTCTGAGATTAAATCTATTTACTCAAAGAAATTGGCAAAGTATTCGGCGGTCAGGGAGGATGGAGCAGGAGGAGTTGGCAGGTTATGTAATGATGAAAAAATCTTGTGGATCAGAGGTTTCCAGTTTCTCCTTGTAGAAGGCTGTCTGAGCAGCAGTCACATCAGATGAGAATTTGGACAGGAGAATATGGTAACAAGACAGATTTGTATTGAGTTGTGATTTCTTTCACTTCCTCTCAGCTACTCTTAATTCTCTTCGATTGATGCACAACGCATGCAATAGCCAAGGAGCAGGGCAAGATGTCTTCCAGGATTTGGAAGATAGTGGGCAGAGGTGATCCACGGATGAAGAAAGTGAGGAGAGAAGAGTGTTGGTTGCTGACTCCAGTGGCAGGGAGGAAAAGGGGTCAGGGTCCAGAAGGTATGAGCAACAGATGAAGGGGAGACAGAGTGGAGCAGGGGTAGCCAATCTCATCCACAAAGGGCCAGTGTGTATGCAGGTTTTTGGGATAACTTGTAGGTCAGCTGTTCAAACCCAGGTGTGAGGACTCTTCAGCCAATCAGTCCTCTAATTAGTAATCTAATTAGGGAGTTACAGCAAAAACCCGCATACATACCGGCCCCTTTGCGGATAAGATTAGCCACCCCTGGAGTGGAGGTTTTGTCACGAAAGGGGAGAAATATTCATTGCTGGGTTTAGGCAGGATAGGTAGGGTGACTGTAAAGGATACAAAGTGATGATCAGAGATATGAAGAGGAATAGTGATGATGTCAGAAGGACAGCTGAAGACTAGATCTAGGGCATTTCCTCCTTTGTGCATGGGAGAGCACTTGCTGGATTTCAGAGAGAAGGAATATAGAAGAGGAAGAAGGCAGGAGGAACAGAGCTTAGAGGGGGAAGTTGAAGTTCCAAGAAGGGTGAGAGGGGTGATGTCAGCGTGGAAGATACCGAGGAGTGAATCCATCAAGAAGTGACCGAGGGGACCAGGAGACCGGTAGATGACAATGATGAAGAGATTGATTGGAGAAGAAACTAACTGTATTCAAAGGATGAGATGTTGAGATGGGACAGAGAGAGGTGTGTATGGCACCAATTCTGAGAGAGCAGCAGGCCTGTACCACTGCTCCTCCTAGTTTCCCATGGTGTGAGAGAAAGCATAACCAGAGCATAGGTACTGGAGTCAGAGAAACTTGACATCAGGCAATATCAACAAAAGCACCTTTTCTGTTTTTGGCACTAGTATAAACAGTGGACCCGAACTGACAAAGAGCGAGATATTCCAAATATAACTCATAACAACATTAGAAAGCACTGCTTAGAAATAGACTGTCACTCTAGCAACACAATCGCTTGTGGGATTGGAGTGCTGATATTTCAGGGACTTCTCCATACCTGCATTCCCACTTGCCTCTCTCTCCTGCTTATGCTGTCATAGCCATAACCGCCGGAGCTTGCACATTGCACTTCATATTGCACTCACCTAACTGTTAGCACTGCCTAGATTCTCCCCTACTTTGACTAATTGCACATTTCATTTCCCCTACTCCTCCTGGGGGGTGCTGCCTGGAGACCTCAATCCATCAAGGTGTCCAGCACACCCTGCTACATGTGACGTCGCCACTTCCAATGACGTCCCTGCATCCAGCTCGCCGTTCAGCCCGTGTCATCTTCCGTGTATAACCCGCTGCCTAACTTCTGGTTGTTGGGTGATTGGAGGGAGCATCAGCACCGGCTTGTCATCTCCCCCCTGCTCCCCGATTGTATCTCAAATTTTATGATTTGGACAGTATGACTTGGCACTTAGCCAACTCAGCAATTTGACTCTCCCTGCCGGCCTCTGGAGGATTGGCTCCCCCTTTGAGTCTGGTCCCTCCCAAGGTTTCTTCCTTGGGAGTTTTCTTGCCACTGTCGCCTATGGCTTACTCACTGGGGGCTTTGGGTTGGGATGCTGTAAAGAGCTTTAAGACGACGTAACGTTGTGATAATGCGCTATACAAAAATAAATTTGTTGTTGTTGTTGTTGCTGCTCAACCTGGGTCATTACTATCTATACACACTATGTTGCCAAAGGTATTGGGACACCCCTCCAAATCATTGAATGCAAGGTTCATAAGGACATGGATGAGTGAGTCTGGTGTGGAGGAACTTGACTGGCCTGCACAGAGCCAACCTTAACCCCATAGAACACCTTCGGAATGAGCAGAGACTGCGAGCCAGGCCTAGGTCTAACATCTCACAAAATTTGTCTTGCTTGAAAGGTATTTGAAATAGCAGTTTTGAAAATGTACATAAGCATAAGGAACTATGAGACATGCAGTTTTTGAACTGTTTAACTGGTGATTCCCATTTAGTCTCATCAGTTACTAATAGGAAAAAAAATGGAGACTTGACTAAGACTAATTTTGTGACACGTGAACATCTCTGCAGATAACTTTCTGCTTTTTATAGCAATGCTACATACTAAAATACAAATGAGAAATGAAAGTTGTGCTCCCCATGTCATCTGTTACTGATCTTATAACCAGTATCATCAAAATTCTTTGGTTTCTTGGTCTCCAACCATGAAAGCAACTATAATTTAGTAGAAACTTCTAGTGTCAATACAATTAAAACAAACACCGTTATCCTGCCACCTAACAAAGATTTCATGGTACCTCACCTGAGCTGCTGAGGAATCTCATGAACACCCACCACCCAGTAGTGGTCTGACTTGCCCTTGCAGTTCTCTTGCGTGTTACACACTGGAGTCCACGTGTTACCAAGGCAACGATTCAGCATTCGCAAGACGCCCTCAGAATCAACATAGCACGGGGTACCTGCAAATACCAAATAAGACATAGTACAGAGGGAAACAGCTGAAAGGATTTCATAATAAATCATGTCTAGATTAAAAAATATGAAACAAGCATACAGGACTAAGGAACGGGTGTATAAAAGGTTTCACCTTCAGCAGAAAACCCCATCCAGGACAGATATGACTTGCAAGACAAGGGAAGAGGCTCCCCGCAGATAACCTGCATCCTTTTCTGGACCAGCTGAAACAACTGAACCCCAAGGGCCTGATCCCCATCAAATCCAGTACCTGCCATCAGACAAAATACAAATTGACAACAGTTTATCCAAAATACACAGAAAAATCACTACCCTTGATTGCTACAATTGCTAACGCCCAATAGAAGTTGGGTTACTGGATGCAAATACCTCTGTGAAAGACTATAAACAGCTGCTCTCCATGGCCTGCCATGCATACTACGGGGCCTGGGAGGCTGAAGATCTCCTTCTGTACCCCACCAATGGAGAATATTCTGATAAGCCGGGCACTAGTGGCTGCCGCTCCCCAACCCTGCCCCAAACAGACAGCTTGAACATCTTCGTCTTTGGGTAGGTCCACTATCCACTCTTTGTTCGTGTCCCAGGATGAAAAATGTAAGCACTGGAGCTTACTATTTGAAAATAAAGACAAATTCAATGAGATTTAACATGCATGTATGTGACGAAACAGAAACCTCCAGTTACACTAGATACAAGGTGATAGATACTTCTGCAAACCAACAGGAGTTACAAGCAGGGGCATGCAAAATATATTTTCGTCAATTAATCTTTTTAAAAAATTAGTCTGATTCAATATCAATCTGTAAAATTTATGGATCAATCTTTTCACTAATGAGGATTTTTCCAGTTTTCTAGGTTCATTTCTGCAATGGTTAATCATAGGGTTGTACTGGACCATATTGCAACGCTTATTTCAGTGCCATTTAAAGCTATTGAGCTGTTGATTGGCATCAGGCAACAAAAGCATCACTGCACCTCATGTGCCATCCCTAGTTACACTTGCTTTGGGGTACATTTCCCAAAAGCACAGTTGCTAACAACCTCAGTAGTGGTTTAGCAGTAGAACCGCCGTTTAGCACGCCAATGAACACCAAACGTCTTTGACCGCCAAGCAAGACGTATAGTTCGGTGTATGCAGCCCTTTGTCTGCACTAATGTGCCTTTCGTGTTAAGAGCAGCAGCAAAACTAACACCCATAACCAAAAAGCGTAATGTTCCTAAACAGATAGCTGCACTCTCCTGAAATCGTACGTAAAGCTGAAAAGTTTTCAAATACAATATGTATTATATAACACGTTGGATAAATTGACAGTTTATTGTTGATTTCATGTTCGTTGAAGTTTCTGCTTTAACATATGTAAAAAGTAATGTTCTGTTATATAAACTCGTGAAATAAAAATGTACGTTTTCAGGGTTGCCAAATCTGAAGCATCATGGCATGACACTCAGACTCATGCTGGAAATCTTACGGCAAATTTATATTATTCCATTATAAAACCTAAAATTAGCTACGTCAAAAGTGTATTTACATGGTTAAATACAAAAGCAGACTATTTACAAGGCAAGAACTGTTACATATGTGCAGACATCTCGAATTGAAAATCTCACTCCAGCCAGCTGACTGAAGTTCTATGTCACGTGACAATAAATAATGTCAAAACGTTTTTGAACTGTACTGAATTAGATTTGAGAGTCAGGTACTGATTACATACAATGTTGATGCAACTAATAGGCTACTTAAATATACAGTCGAACCCACTTATCTCGACCTCGGTTAACTTGCCAACCCTATTAAGTCGACGTTTTTGAAGTGGAACTGCCAAATTCCCTCTTTGCATTAGCATTTCTCATCGGTTATGTCGATTCTTTTATGTCGCC
>JAODLC010000028.1:8808607-8820217 GCA_026781145.1 Hippopotamyrus pictus | reverse complement strand
CCAAAGACATGCTGAGGCTAATTGGAATTACTAAATTGTCCGTAGGTGTGCATGTTTGAGTGACTGGTGTGTGAGTGCGCCCTGCGATGGGCTGGCCCTCCATCCAAGGTTGTGCCCGTTGCTTCCAGGATAGGCTCCGGATCCCCAGCGACCCAATAAGGATAAGGCGGGTTGGGAAATGGATGGATTCTCGCAGAGCGACACGTAATGACTCCTGTCATACGATATTGTGACCATCGAGTTGTGAGCCCCCGCTGTTTGTACATCCTGTAAAAGAGGTACATGGCTGTCCCCCACTCTTTGATGCTTGACAATGTCTGAATACACATAAATCCAACCGCATATCCGCATATATCTGCCGGATGCGGGGCTTCAGGGCCTTCGCTTATCTTATGAAATACATCGGCCTTGAAACCCAGCATTCAGGCCAGACCTCCTTTAGCCTTTAAGCCGATGTTCGGTGGTCTGACCATATACACTGTTTTTTATCACGCTATAGTCAAGTTTTAGATTCGCCTTTCCTAAAGCCTCGTTCATTTCACTGATTAGGTTTTCAATATTCCTGTAATAACCAGCCTTTAGTTCGCATTGCTGGGTAAGTGCTGCCGTTAAAAATACAGCCACGTTAAATACAGTGTCTTCTTCTACTAATGAGTCCCACGTGTGCGGGTAATGGATTTCCGCTAATCCTTCTTCCGATTTACTGTTCAGATCATTCAGTTTGGCTAGTTTTGTCGTGTAGCTTGATATTGTATTGTGCAGGAAAACATCCATAGATGCATTGCTGGGGAGCGTGACATAAAAACTGCTTTCCTCCATGACTGCTTTTGATGGAAATACATGCCACAAACACATACCATCGCTCTTATATGTCGACTACTTAGCTAGCGGGGACCTTGACTCTGAAGTTTTTATCTTTGTCTATTGCGATATTTTGTAGCTCGTCGGCGTAAAATGTACTCTCTATGATCTCACCCTCATAATCTTTTAGCCTATAGACGGGTGGTGATGGCAGACGTTCAGCAATGGTGAAATCTGAAAAAGTTTGCTCATATCCTTTGGTAAATTTTCCCTGTGCTTTCGATACCCTGACCACATCACCAATATCAAACTTATAATGACGCTTTTCAGCTGCACCAGGCATCAAGCCATATATGTTGTTGAAGACTTGGGCTGCGTTCTGTGCATTTACCTCAGCCGGCTTCATTTTAATGGTACTATGGCAGGTATTATTGTAAACACTAGCTAGATCTTATACAATGTCCACATACCTCCTTGTATTATAAGCCGTAAAATAGCGCCATATTCGTGTCTTTAACGTGTAGTTAAACCTTTCCACTACAGATGCCTTGACATTGTTACCAGTGGGGAAATGTATTATCCCATGTTTCTACGTAAGCTTATAAAACGATGTGTTAAAAAACCTGTCCTGCGATTTTTTTTGCAGCTTTTTGGGGATCCTGCCTTCAGAGAGAATGTTTTCCAACACCTTCTTTACCTCGACGCCTGTCTTGCTTTTAAGACATCGCACCCATGCATATTTTGATAGAATGTCTATGCACATCAACATGTATTTAAAATCATCATTCTGGTCCGCGTAAGCCAACATGTCCACCAAGTCAGCTTGCCATTGAGAATTGATATTAGTCACAAAGACTTTCCTTTTAAAGTTAAATCTGATCGTTTTATGTAATGTGTATGCATCTTCACCAGACAGCCATGTCGCAACTTGCTTCCTATTTATATTATACACCCCTTCTTCATCTATCAGCGATCTGTATAATCTATCGGGACCTCCAAAAGACCCAGGGTTTGATGGCGTATAATAGACACATTTCAAGTGCTTGTTATCCATCATGAACCTCTAGCAACACATAATCAGGACATTTATTTTTTATTTAGTAAGATTACATGCGAGTAGAAAAACAGCCAATCACATTTGCTACCAGTTATATAATTACTATCAGGGGAAAACAAAAAAAAGTGGTGAGAATCGGTCAACAAAATCACACACGTGCTACATTCCGCACTAGCCAGAGTCTGCTCAAACTTGTGCATATCCCAGAAATCACTAATTGTACCATTTACAGCACACTCACAATCTTTCCCTTCAGCATCACGTTTCAGCTCGCGCAATTTCTCCCATACATTTATTTCATCTTTAAGCTCACATATGACGGCCTCGACAGCTCCCTGTACTTTCACAGGTGCAGGGTGAGGGTGAAACATTGCAACCACTTTCGTGATGATATATTTAAACCATGGTCTATACAGCTTTGTGATCAAAATTGTTAAAAAAGTAAAACGGTTCAGGTTCGTAGCGACATGTGTGCCTCCGCTGGCTCGGGTGATTCACAGAACACCTGACACAGGTCTCCTGCATGTCATCTTCAATGATCCGATCGAGGATACAGGTCAGTGTCCCTTTGATTATCTTCATAGCAGAGTCGGTGATGCTCCCATCCACAGCATCTTCCCCCGATAAAGACAGCGCCGCAAAACGAGCGCAAAGCTCATCAAGCCATGGCTCCGTTTTCAGAATGGGGTCTTGGGATGCATCCATTAGTTCGGAGGCCTCATGTGGAGGTTGTTGTGACCCCGGCCATACAGCCCAGATAGGACTCGGTGGAGGTGGTGGTGGCAGACAAGGAGCACCATACGGGCCCCACGATGCTGCCTGCCGCAGGGCGAGTTGAGGAGAAAGTTCTGGTGGCGGGGTGTCCAGTCGCTGTCCAAAAGTATATGGAGTCCTGGATGGGAATCGCAGTGGGCTGAGCTGAAAAGAAGACTCTGGTGTGTTGTTGTGCAGTATTAGCCCAAAAGTAAATTCAGACGGGTCCCGCAAATCAACCTGTTGATGGAGGCATTAAGGAAACGGAGGCTCTGGTGATTTGCTCCGTCGCAGCTCAAAGGTTGTAGCCATGAAGGGTGCCACAGTAGGGCAGCTTCAGGAGATGCAGGGCTGGGTGATGTTGTCAGTTTGCTTGCAATTGCTTGCTGGGAGATGTGTCTTGTCCTGAGTGCTGGTCTAGGTTTTAATATGTTTTCAACATGGCCAGTCTTCTCTCATCTCATTGGCTGTTATCGCCAGAAGTGGGTTGAGCCCCCCACCAACCACACTTTGTTCAAAATTTTTTCTTGAGTTTTATACAGATACATTCATTATACAAGAATGTGCTGCACAGTGTGCCATGCTTGTGCTGTCTCGGCGGCTTGCGTGGAGCCCATGTCGAGTTTACCAGTACAAAGTTGCGGATAGGTGTTGTCGAACTCCTTGCAGGCTCTGTCTGTATGAGATTGGCAACAATTTGTCCGCCGGTAGCCATTTTGTCCCCAATTTGATAGCGAGGTGGCTCTTTAAAGAAAATAGTGTCTCTACGTGCTTGCGCTACAGGAGAGAGAGGGTGAGAGAGAGAGAGAGAGAGAGAGAGAGAGCATATGCGCACATTTTAACAAGGATTACCCGTGTTATTCCTTGATTCTTGTTGTCGAAATTCTTGTTGTCGCTTTACTTTATTATTCACATTGGCAGAAAAGTGCTTCATTACTTAAAAAACGTTATGGTTAAGGGGTTTATTTGAAATAACACCATTGTTGCTGCCATTTTGAAATGGGGTGTCTGCGTGAGTGCGCCTGTGCAAGCTTCGGATCTCCTAGGTCGTCATTTCGCCCACATTGTTCAAATAAAGCGCACGCACATGGCCGAGCTGCGGGGCTATTCCTCCTAAATGTTTGCTGGTTAAATATTTTCTTCAACGTAACACTGGTAAATACAGCTAAAAGTTTTTCTTCTTCTTTAAATATGTTGGTTAAATGCTGTATGTTAATTGGTTCTGCTTGTGCTTGTTTAAACTCAGCTTTTGCTCTTCTGACAGTGCTTCGTTCAGGCATGTTTGTACTTTAAATTCCGCCTGCTTTTCTTTTTTTTTTTTAAATAACACTAAAGTATTTCTTCTTTAAAAATTTTGGTGCTTTCTTCTTTTAAAATACGCCGGGGCGCTTGTGTCTACTGCGGACGTGCTAGCTTACATTCATCCTGCTATATGTCTTATTATTCCTTAAAGTAATTAAAAAATAACATGTAATGTATTTTTATTCTATTAAAGTTTAATGGCAACCCCAAACCATGTGCACCCCCCAGAGGATAGATGGATGGCTGTGGGATGAGATGAAGCAGACTGCAGACTCCATAGCAGAGGGCTGAAGATCCTGGACCAGGGAACCTAAAAGCGGCAAGACCACAATACCCAAGCCACACATAGCTGTGGGATGCTGGCTACTTGGGACCATGAATCCCCAATTCAGGAATAAGTGAACCAGTAGCCCAAAGCAAAGTGACAGTCAACAGGAACCATAACCTCCAAGCCAGTACCTGCTGGCAACTGACAGTCACAGAGAAAACAGACCTTTTCTGTTATTACTTGTTAGGCACAGACCGGGGAAGCAGGAGAAGGAGATGAGGACTGGGGTAAAATGGGTTTTAATTGGGACACGAAGAAGCATACAAGACAAAATTACCACAATACAATGACAGAACTAGGGAAACATACTCTGACGTGGACTTAAATACATAGAACTAATGAAGACAATTCAAAACAGCTGGTAAACACGGGGAATCCATGCGAGGTTGATAAGGGGGGCGTGGCCCCAAGAGGTTTTGGACGAGCCAGTCATGACATATACCATATACATACCCATAAAGAACCACATACCCTGAAGACAGGACACAAACTGCACAACACATAATGCTGTGGGTTGCTGGCTACCTGGGATCATAAGTCCCCAAACTAGAAACCAGTTAACCAGAAGCTCAAAGCAAAATGCTGGTCAACAAGGACCATGGCCTCCAAGCCACCAAATGACAGAGGAAACAGCCCTATAAGATCTAGCTTGATAAAAGAAACCTCTTAACATGGAAAAAGTTGACACGTTTTGACTCTTTTGATACAGGGGGCCCTATTTTGCACTTGGTGAAAGTGCAACGTAAAGTTGTTTTCCTAGTTTTACACCAGCGCATTCCTTATTTTCACGCCAAGCATGCATGTCGTCAAAATAGCAAGTGATTTTGCATGCTTTTCCTGCTCGTTGGAATTGTGATTTTTAACCCTTGTAAACAACACTATACTTGGATATATATCCAGTATACTAAAAGTATATGGCAGATACTTAAAACATGCTACAATTTTTCCTTATTTCTAGAAGTACACTTAAAATATACTGTAGAGACGCTAGATATAGCCTTCAGGAGTATACTTAAAACAATATAGTAATTGGTTTTGTGTAATGCACATTAAATGTTTTTTGTTGACCAATTTTTTTTTTGTTTTTAAAATATACTTAAAATAAACTCAGAAAGTCATGTATACTTCAATTATATTTATTTCATTCTTCTAAGTTGCTAACCAAAATTTGTGAAAACAAACCTAAAATAGCACAGTATTTAAAATACTACAAAATACATTTTAAGTATGTTAGTAAAGTAACACTGATATTTCCACTTATTTCTAGATGCACACTTTTTTTATAGCTATTTGTACTAATGCATACTTCACAAGTTATAACACAAATAGGAACTACTATGAACAATCGTTTATTTGAAAAAATGTATGTGCATGTCCATAAAGAACAAACACATACATGTTAAATCAATATCTACATTTTTACTTGTAACTTGAAATTCTTCTACCCCTTTAAAATGACAAAATTAATTACAAAATTTGTAAACACAAAGATAACCATAACTGCAATGTATTGCAATGACTGGAAGAATACACCTTTCATGTCTTCTCAAAATAGCCCTATCAGTAAGACAAACATCTGTTCATGTAAAAATTCCACCATGGAAATTTTATGAACAGTCCTAAAGGGACAGCATATTTAATCCCGTTCAATATTATTTGGCAGAGGAATTGGAAATGCTCTGGCTTTCAAACAGATCAAAACACATTTCCTTTTGAAAGAACTTGGATGAACAGCAATTATATTGTCTGATCGTGTGACCTCATGCGCAAATTTGCTGGATATATTTAGCTGTGAGTCTCTGTACAAATGCCCCATTTTCTTTACCAATTCCTGTACTAAAACACAGCACCTTCTACTGCAGTCATACATTGCACAATCATGCATGCATTGTGGCTAGGCTAGTACAAGACTTTTGATGCTACATAGCATTCCATCTTTGAGCTCAACAGCAGAGTTGTTTCTTTTGCATAATTTAGAGGATTCTGTGTGACAGACTATTCCATTGACAATAAAGCGGTTATAATAGCAGTAGGAATTTACTTTAAAACCCAGTAACTGCTCTACTGCAATCCTGTCTGTAACAGGTACATTTTCTTGGACAAAAGGACTACCAGTTTGTTAATTCACTGTGAATTTGCTACTAATACATTGGTATTTTGTAGTTCATTAAACAAGCATTGCACATTTTAATTAGCATCCTTCATGCATCTTTCACCATGTTCTCTCAAGCTCTTCCATCGTAAGAACTGCTTTACAATCTGCTGTGGTACGTGTGTAGTTCCGCTGAAAAATTTTCAAGAGTGTTCCATTGAAGGATTCAAAAGAAAATGTAGACATTGCCCAAAGGGGCCCCCAATTTCTGACTCTTATTGCAATGTGGGTTAACAGTTTGAAACTGAATAGGCCAAATCTGACATTTGGAACTCTTGAACACAGGGATTCCATCACAATTCCATAACAAGCTGATGTCATTCTCACCAAGATCCCCACTGCATACAAGTTTCTGTTACTCCATTCCATATTGTATGTCACAAAGTTCACCTTCTGATCTGACTTTTTTGCACTATGAAAGATTAAGATTTTCTAAAACATCCTTTTAATTTGGGACATCAAGTTAAGAACCAGAAAATATGAGCCATTCAATAGGCTTTCATTAACATTAAATTCAGCCCTACACAAAATACAATGCTTTGGACCATTGTGACTCGTCTCAATATAGCCTGAACAGGAGGAGCAGTAGAAATGAGGTTCACAATGACCATACTCTCCATATGCTTTATGAATGAGATAAACTGTTGAAGGCACCAGTCCTGGGAAATGTTCATTAAACAACCTTTGGAGATGTTCAAGTGCTTTCCCTGTGAGGTTGTGTCGAAGAATGTATGACATCAGTAAAAGCAGACTTTGGTCAGAGGTGCACCAGAGTAAAGGGGATCACAATCAACAGTTTCATCCACCTAGAAAGAAAACAAGATTAACATATACAGTTCTGGAAAAAACTTATCTTATTTGAAATGTATTATGAATGTTTTAATGTTATCCAATTTAATATCATATTTTATCCTGAGCCATAACAATGGGTCTCAAACCTTTCCTCATTTTGTAAGGTTTGGTTCAGCTGATCAGATATCAGATCCTCATTAAGATGGATTTTGGTGTTGGAATTTATCAAATACTGCACATGGAATGAACCATAGATAAAGAAATTCCAAGCCGGTCATATTACATAGCAGCACAGGCAATAACATCACAGCCGGGGGCACACACTCAGTCATATGCTTACATGTTATTAGTGTGAAAGTTCTTCATTGTGAGTTCAGAAGTCACAAAGCTCACAATATGTAGCACATGTAAGACCAAAGTAAACCATCATATAAGTGTGGGTGACAAGGCAGAGATGCTTCTGTTTGTAAAGAAAAACTGGCTATTAATGCTTTTAATGTGTAATGCAATATTTTAGTATTTATATATGTACTATTTAAGTATTTATTTATTGACTTGGTGTTGGACATTTTCGATTGTTCAATAAAAGTACCTTTGTATTTTCACTAGCCATGTTCCAATATACAGTGGTACCTCAGTTCTCAAACTCATTAGAACTCGAATTTCTTAAAAGTCGAGAAAAAAAGTTAGAAAAAAATGACCTAGAACTCGATCTGAATCTCAGAAGTCGAACCATGAACGCTGACCTAAGATAACTTGTACGCGCGGGGAAATGAGTCACGCAGCATGTCTCACAGAGGAAGCGCTTCAGTCTCAGCCTCGCATTCGCGGTGAATGCATATATATGAATACATATATTTAGACAGTAAAAATACATTTAGACAACGATAGACAGTAACACTAATTATTATTATATAATAAATGCAGGGGTGGGATGGTGGTGCAGTGGTTAGCCCTGTTGCTTCACACCTCTGGGACCCAGGTTCGAGTCTCCGCCTGGGTTACATGTGTGTGGAGTTTGCATGTTCTCTCCGTGTCGTCGTGGGGTTTTCTCCGGGTACTCCGGTTTCCCCCCACAGCCCAAAGACATGCTGAGGTTGATTGGAGTTCCTAAATTGCCCATAGGTGTGTGTGTGAATGGTGTGTGAGTGTGCCCTGTGATAGGTTGGCCCCCTGTCCAGGGTTGTTCCCTGCCTCGTGCCTGTTGCTTCCGGGATAGGCTCCGGACCCCCTGCGACCCAATCGGATAAGCGGGTTGGATGGATAATAAATGCATTTAAAAATAAAGATTTCTTATTAATTATTTTAATATCATTAATAATAAACCATTAATACATTTAATTATAATAATATTGTCGTGCGGAGCGGGGACGGAATGGAGACAAAGGCGCAGATGTCAGGGTTTCGGGGTTTAATTACAGGTAAGGCGGGCAAAACGCAGATGGATAATACAATGACCAGACTGGGGAAGCAACTGAAATGCAGACTAAATACATAGGACTAATGACAACAAGCAGAAACAGCTGATCACACGGGGATTCCACACAAGGTTAACTAGGGGGCGTGGCACACGGAAAGAGCGGACAATCGGGGAAGGACACGTTTTTTTTTTTAACTTTACACATTGTTTGGATACATTATTACGTCCCAAGGGGGTATTCCATGAAGTAGTATTAAGGGAAAGTCTCGCTTATTTCAATAAGTCTGTCTTATTTAAGTGAGAGTTCCATTCCATCAACGTGTCTTAAATGAATCCCCGATGAGTTACCATGGTAATTTACACCTGAGAACAAGTCTGCTCTGGACCAGGTTAACTGTCTCGCTTAGTTAAGCATTGTCTCAAAGAACGTCCGACGTGTAGGAACAGATTCCCAAAAGATCGTTCCCACGGACGAAATTCTGCGATTTTACTACTCATGTCATGTAATCTGTTGAATTATGTGTCCTCATCTGACATAATATTTGACATTATCTGATGAATTATTTTGTTAATCTGTAAGGTGTACCAAAATGACATGTGCGGGGCATGGACCAGAGAAACAGGAGTAGAAACAGGAGTAGAAAACAAATGATCGGGGAATGAGGGATTTAATCGGAAAACGGAGAGGCATTTGAGGTAAAACAGGTCACAACATTACAGAAATACAGAAACTTAATGAAACAAGACTAGAAACAGCTGGTAACATGGGGATTCCACATGTGATTAACAAGGGGGCGTGGCACATAGGAGGAGGACGAGACCGGAGGGACAGATCTGTGGACTCCACAGGACCTGGGAAGACAAAAACAAGCACATCAACTGGGAACAGGACCAACACACAGAACAGGCACAAGGGCAATAACTAAGACAACGACTGACAAACCACAGGAAAAGCAGAAAAACACAGGGGTACCAAAAAAGGAGACACAGGGGGAACACCCATGGGAGGAACAAAGGGACCAGGAGTAAACAAAGGTGACAGAGGGATGGGGAGCAAACACAGGGGGCACAAAACCAGGGTGCAAGGGAGCAAAGGGTGGGGGGCACCAGGTAGCCGGAGGGAACCCCAGCAGGCAAAAGGCAGAAGCTGCAGGGACAACGGGCGATCGCGAGGCCGGAGCCAGAGGGGACACCAAAGGGTCAAGGAGGAAGACGGAGGGACACCAGAGGAGGCGAGAAGGGAGGTGAAGGGGGCACCGGAGAAGGGGAGGAGGGAGCCAAAGCCGTGGCAGGCAAAGGCATAGCCACAGCCGGCAACGGCGCTAGCGTCCAACGAGTCAGAGCAGGGGGACCCACAGGCGACTAACAAGTCAGAGCAGGGAGACCCACAGGCGACTGTCGAGTCGCTGGAGGTAGGACTGAAAGTGCCCGACGAGACGCCGTAGGGGAAACCGCAGGAGACCATCGAGCTGGAGCCAGGGGAACCTCATGCGACCGCCGAGCTGGAGCTGGAGGACCCGCAGGCAATCGCCGAGCCAACACCAGGGGGACCGAAGGGGAGCCAGGGGGCTGGGTGGGTGGGACCCGATCCCTGCGCAGATGTCCTCTTCGGGACACAGAGAGCCGAGGTCCTGGCAGGGATCTGCTACACTGAGGTGGTGGCGGGGGTGACCCAACAAAGGGGTACACTGGAGGTATTAGGTAAATCCCCAAGGGGTCCCCTTCGAGCTCCTCCTCCACCAAGTGGGAAGGAGCGGTGGTCTGACAGTCTGGGACCTCCTTGGGGACCGGAACTGGGGCCAAGTGAGCTGGGAGCACGGGAGCAGGTTCAGGAACCAGGGGTAAAGGAGTCGGAGGGTCAAGAACCTCGGAGGGGTGGAGCGGGAGCCGCCGGGTCAGGAACCTTGGGGGGAAGCAGCAGGAACCACCGGCACAGGAACCTCAGTGGGGCGCAGCAGGAACTGCCAGCACAGCAACCTTGGGGGGCGCAGCCGGGGTTCGCGCCTCGGCATCAGGCATCACCCATTTAAGGAACTTTAAAGGCCAGGCGCATCCCCAGAAAGGGGTGAGCTGCCGATGCTGGTAGCGAAGCGGCGGGCTGACGATCTTTGGGCGTCCGTTGTGGATCGGCAGGGAATCCTGGGGAGGAGAATACCGCTGGGTTGAGGATCGGACCAGGAGAGGCAGCAGACACGAAAACGGACCCCAAGAAGACCTCTGGTAAGTCCTCCCATCTTTGGCTTTTCCTCTTTTTTAACTCTGCAGATTCTGGGGTACCTCTGGCAGCTGGGTGTGACACTCTGCATATAGTTATTTTCATTTTAAGAAATTTTACCCTACATCCAATAATTTACCTTGGGTGCCACTAAAACATTCAAGAAGGGTCTAATGCGAAAAACTGAAGATTGGTTCGTCGTACATTGCGCGTTAAAAAATGTTTCATATTTTGGCATATGTTCTATATGTAGTTAGGCCAAATTTTAATCATTATTCAGATTTTTATGAAATTCCATTCCCTATAAGTTAATAATGGTAAAAATAGAATTTCAATATTGCATCAATAATCAATACAACACTGGAAATCTCTTTCCCAGTAAGCTTATAAACTACAAAATATGCTCTGGCACGGCTATTAGTGATGGGTCGTTCTTGAACGATTCGTTTATTTTGAACGAATCTTTAATGTGACTCGGAAAGAACGAGTCGTCTCGTGGGAGTGATTCGTTCAGTCACGCATACGCGACTTCCTATAGTACCTGTATTGGAATCAGAGCATGTGAGCGGAGCAGAGCGTGAGCGAGGAGCGGAGTGGACGGAATTTGGTCAGAGCGCGGAGCGGTTTTTTTAATTAAGGCTGGAGAGGTCGCTTTGTCTCGCTCCAATTTCGCTCCGATACCGCTCACACTACGAATCTGAGGCGTGCCCAAACTACCCAGAATTCATCTGTACAATTATCAAGACTGTTACACAAATTGGCCGAGATGGATTTCACAAAGAAAACTGAT
>JAODLC010000028.1:8697749-8710514 GCA_026781145.1 Hippopotamyrus pictus | reverse complement strand
TAACATAATTATTTTGTATGTCTTGGTATGATTTGTTTGCTTGTTTGATTTATTGTTTTGTTTGATTTTTGTTGTTACTTGGTTAAATGATTATTTTGCTTAATGGGGCTAACCTGGGGGAGGGGCTACAGTTCGCCTTTGTCAGTATTAGGCCCCAGTGCCTCAGTATTTAGGAGGAGTGGTAGTGGAAGGTTGGGGGGTTGGTGAATTGCGCTCTCTCTGCTGTTGTGAGCCAGGGCTCTTAAGCATAGTCTGGCCACTCATATCCTTTTTTTTTTTTGCTTTTCCTTCCTTTTGCTTAGTTTTTGGTTTGAATTTTTGTCACCGTACGTGTTTGCATTTTTTTTTTAAGAAAAGAGGAAAAAAAAGAAGAGAAATAAAATAAATGATATTATTCCGTCTACAACTGCTTGGGCTCTCTTTGTCTGCTCCTCCGCCGGTCGTCCTGCCACAGTGACCAAGAACCCAAAAGTCACTAAGGCAGAGCTCCAGTGTTCCCTTGTGGAGATAGGAGTACCATCCAGAAGGTCAACCATAGTTAACGCACTCCACCAATCAGGCCTTTATGGTAGAGTGGCCAGATGGAAGCCACTCCTCAGTGAAAGGCACATGGCAGCTCACTTGAAGTTTGCCAAAACGCACATTAAGGATTCTTAGACTGTAAATAACAAAATTATCTGGTCTAATGAAATCAAAATAGAACTTTTTGGCCAGAACTCAAAGCGTCATGTCTGGAGAAATCACCTGGCTAACACCATCCTTACTGTGAAGTGATGGCAGCATCATGCTGTGGGGATGTTTTTCTGCAGCAGGAACTGAGTGACTAGTCTGCATAGAGGGTAAGATGACAGCAGTCAAATATAGCGAGATTGTTCAAGAAAATCTGCTCCAAAGTGCTCTAGAACTCAGACTAAGGCGAAGATTCATCTTCCAACAGGACAATGACCTGAAGCACATGGCCAGGAGTGGCTTAAGGAGCAGTCTCTGAATGTCCTTGAGTGGCCCAGCCAGATCACAGATCACCTCTGAAACAACCTAAAAAATGGCTGTCTACCGGCGCTGCCCACCCACCCTGATTGGGTTTGAGAGGATCTGCAGGGAAGAATGGGAGGAAATCCCTAAAAACAGGTGTGCCAAACTTGTAGAGGCATACTCAAAAAGATTTGAGGCTGTGATTGCAGTCATAGGTACTTCAACAAAATATTAAGCGATGGGTGTGTGGTGAATACTTATGAAACACTGGATTAACAAGCTTTTGGAAATAAAAAAAAAATCTCAGTTCTTGTATGCCAGTGGAAAAGTGCCTTAAGAAAAATGATTATTTGTGCTCATATCTATGAGAACCCTGAGGTCATTTCTGAAGTCTGTAAGGTGGAAGGGTTGTTTCTCTTGTGGCTCAATGTGTGGTGCAACATGATTGGACTATCAATTTAAACTATGAGTAGAATAGTTACGTACCCTGTGTAGATTTTTCATACAATGTACATTCCCTTTAATTCCATGGGCAGACCCTGGGTATTTTGCTTGGACATCAATTTGATATGATAGCCTTTCATGTTGTTGGGTTACATCTCTAGGTGTGTGGAGTTTAAGTCAAGGGAATTGATGTTACGATTATACAATTCCTTGATAAGACCCCACCTAGAATATTGTGTGCAGGTTTGGTCACCATTCCTTAAAAAGGACATTGCTGCCTTGGAAAGGGTGCAACGTAGGGCTGCAAGAATGATTCCTGGTTTTAGAGGAATGCCTTATGAGGAGAGGTTAGCTGAACTGAATCTGTTTAGCCTTGACCAAAGGAGATTAAAGGGGGACATGACCCAGGTATATACTGTGAGATTCTAACAGGTCTGGATGCTGTTCAGCCAATTAGTTACTTCAATATTAGTTTAAATACTAGAACTCGTGGCCATAGGTGTAAATTAGCAGGAGAATATTTTAAAATGGATTTGAGAAAGCACTTCTTTACACACCATGTAGTTAGAGTATGGAATAGTCTCCCTGTTAGTGTAGAGCAGTGGTTCCCAAACTTTCTTTGCTGGATCCCCCTTTTCTAGATAGGAACATTATTGACCCCACCCATTCAAATTACACAGGTTCAGTTTCAAACTTTATTTGAAATATAACTCCCTTTTCTTACAGAGCTGGCTTAAAGCAATGCATTCTGGTCCTGACGCAATGAATCATGGTTAGATTTTTTTGTCCAGCGCTGCAAAACATCGTCACACGTCACCATGTCACATGGAACAAAAACCTCGCGAGAGCAAGACGACTTCAGACAGATAGTGCAGCACCTCTCAGCCGGCTGAACAAACTGGAACCGCCTCTGTGACGACACAACTTTGACCTTATTGGCTGAAGAACATGACATTTGTATGACATTTATATCGCAGGAAGTTCCGATGCGATATCTGCTATTTCTCCCGAATATTATGTAAAGCAGTGAGAACTGGTTTTCAGTTAATTTACCTGGTAAAATAAAGTTTAATTAAATGACATAAATGCTCTAATAGTACGCATTAGTTAGTGGTTTATTCATTGTTAGTTACTGTAATGTTGTGCTGCTTTATTTGTTTAATCATCCAGTCTGTGAAGAGATTATTTTAGGGTGGCACATGCCCCTGAGGCTATCCCATTGGTGAGCCCCTCCGCAATACCTCTGTGCCCCCCAGTTTGGGAACCACTGGTGTAGAGCAAGCTAAAACCCTGGGTTCCTTTAAATCAGAGCTAGATAAGATTTTAACATCTGAGCTATTAGTTAAGTTCTCCCCAAACAATCGCATGCCGTGCCCAGACTGAACGATCCCTGTGGAGTCACATTGCTCCCCACCAAAGGGGTCAGCCATCTCCAGCGACCCCCAAGTCCACCACAAAATCCTGCAAATGCTGCGGGGCCCAGCCCTGCTGCCACAGGCAGCATGTCACAGTTCCCGTCCTATGCCGCATCCTTGTCCTCCGCCACTGCAGGGGAGTCCACTCTAGCTAGGGGGAGATACGGTGCCATGTGATCTCTATGCAGGACCACAGCCTTACATTAATTAATTCTGAGAGGATCTCCCCCTGTCCCTTCCAATGACTGTCAGCTTGAGTGCCCGCCCTTTCTTATGAATGGGATAGTACATCCAAACTGGGTCACTGATGTTGAAATCCTGCTTATGGCTGCATGCAACATAGGCACAGTGGTCACTAAGCACTCCTCCCAGACCACCTACAACAGTAAGTATGACTCTTAACACCAGCTAGCTTAAAACAGGCACTCGCCGAGGCAGAAGGGGTGCAGGTGATCTTCAGGGCGGTACCTCCTAAAGATGCTGCAGTGCGCTCAGCGGCTCGGGAAGATAGCAATCATCCCCACAGAAATCATCTGGTGGTGCTGTGGAAACAGAGAGCACCATACTCGCTTCTGCCCTGAGTTGGTTCCTAAATCATTGGGAAAGGACCAAGGGGTGACACAGTGAGGGAGGCATCACCCCAAACAACTGAAACCCCTCAGCCCAGCTCCTGGTCCAACATCTCCCAGCAGACCAGCACCCAGCCCATTGAGCATGGATGGCAGCTGGTGCAATGTTGCAGGCAGGGACACGAACACCTCCACTGTCTCTGCTTCTATCAAGGCTATTGCGAGCATAGTTGTTCCCCACAACTGTACATACTGGTAAATCGGTTCCAGTGCCAGTGTCCTGAGAGCCATAGAGATCCAGGACCTCCTGCATGGTGCTACTGATAGCTGTTCCATATGTAAATGTGGAGGTCTGCCACAAATGCATCCAGGGTTTTGCTGTCCCACCACTGGCGACTTGTCAGCTCCCCCCTCATCACTTCCTCCAATGGCCGCTGACTGAAGCGCTACTCTAGTGCCACCACTAGAGTGGTGTAGTTCCACTGCTTGTTGGGGGTCAGACTGAGGAGGGCTTGGAGTGCTTTCCCCTCCAGCGTCAGGTGCACTACCATCTCCTCATTGTAGGGGAACACAACATTAAGCACTTCATGAGAATGCAACACACTTACATTCACTATCATATCAAGCACTTTTAAATAACCGAGGTTGACCAAAGTGCTGTACAGATTTACATCAATAAAGAAAAAAAACAATAAACTGCATTGAATACGAAACATAAAACAAACAAACAATTCAGAGCATTATGCCAACTCATCCTAAATTAAATGCCATTGAAAAACGATATGGCTTAGAGAAGAGAAGATTTAAAAATTTTCAGAGTCGGGGCAGATCTGACTTGCCAAGATAGGCTATTCCAAAGTCTAGGGCTGGGGACAAGATGGTGCCGGTGCCAGCATGCCATCTGCCACATCTGATCTGCTTGGTGCTTGCTGTTGTTCTGTTTCTTTGCGTATGTTGTCAGGATGTCTCGACTGTTTACAATCACCAAAATCTCCTAAATATCAGAACTCTCAGTGGGGCACTGCCTATGTCACAGAACTGTATGTGCCCCCCACTGGTATTGCTGTCAATTCCCGCACATCTTCGCCTTCTCCCCTGTGTGCTTGTAAGATTTAAGGCTTATCTGTGGGCCTCCTTTGGAGCTGCTGACTTCTACCTCTTCAGTGACAGACGATTCTTTCTTGTACTCCGACTCTTGTCGCACTGGCGGGACCTCTGGATTCGTCCTGTTGTTTTTCATTTCCCGTGAACTGGATTTCATACTCCTGACAGAGATTTGGCTCCAGGTTGGTGAGAGTACGTCATTCACTGAACTTCTTCCACCAAACTGTGCTTTCTCTACCATTCTGTTTGCTGTTGTATATCACCCTCCTAAATTCAATAATGATTTTTTTGTGGATTTTCTGATTTTTTATCGAAGGTTACTCTGAAGTATGATCAGTTTTTAATTGCTGATAATGTTAACATTCATGTTTCCTGTGAGTCCAAGCCTATGGTTAATGATTTTTTTATCTTTTCGCCTCTTTTAACATTGTTCAGTCTGTGACTGGCCTGACTCATAAAAAAGGCACACTTTAGACCTTGTTTTGTCATGGGGACTACCTGTGCGGGTTAATGATATCTGTGAATCAGCTTGTATTTCTGACCATTTGCCTGTACTTTTCACCATTTCGATCCCTTATTTGAGAAAGAGAACGTCTGTCCTGCACGTCACATTCGTATGATAACCCCTGGCACAGCACCACTGTTTTGTAACCTGTTTAATGAATTGAATGTGTGTGATATAGTAACAGGGTGCAGAGGAGGTTTTAAGTTATTTTGATTCCTTTTGCACTAATATTTTGTATTCCGTTGCTCCCTCTAGATCTAATTACACTAAAGCACTTTCTGAGTCATGGCAAAATGAATCTATCCGTGCCCCCTGAAGTGCTTGCTGGTGTGCCAAAAGAAAATGGAGAAAGGGCAAGCTTTTTACCTGAATTTTACCTGAAAGCCTTTTGGAGTACCAGAGAGCCGTTAAGGTTGCAAAAATGGAATATATGTCTTCTCTCGTTTCTGATAATATTCATAAGCCTCGGGTTCTGTTTAACCTTTTTAACTCTCATGTAAACCCAGTTAATAACTCACCTGTGGTGCCATCATCCACCCTTCGCGATTCATTTTTAAACTTTCTTATTGACAAAATCTGTCTTCGGCCAAAAACTATCATCTCCGGTTCCACTGATTTTAACCATTCTGCTCATTATCTGAGCTCTGCTGTTTTTAATCAGTTTGAGTCAGTATCTTTCTACTCACTTTCAGGCATAGTAAAACAGCTGCAGCCTACATACTGTCCCTCTGATAGTATTGCTTCTCGCCTTCTTAAAGATGTTTAAAGCTGATACTGTTGGGCCAATTGCACCTGCTCTGATAAATGCCAGTCTCAGCTTGGGGAGTATTCCATCTGCCTTTAAATACGCTATAGTACAACCTCTTCTCAAAAAGAGAAATTTGGATCCTTCAGTTTTATCAAATTTTAGACCAATTTCTAAGATGCCTTTTCTATCCAGGGTCTTAGAGAAAGTGGTTTTTAATCAGTTACAATCATTCCTGTCTGCGAATGAAATTTATTAAATGTTTCAGTCTAGCTTTAAATCACATCACAGTACTGAAACTGCCCTCCTGTGAGTTGCTAATGATCTCATTCACTTAGATAACTATACATCACGGACATTATTTGCACAAGTATTTACACTATGTATAGTACAGTGCAATGCATGCCAGTCCATGGGTGTAACATCCGCAACAGCATCACAAGATCATTTGTGCGATCTTGTCAGTGGACACAAGTAGGCCCTAATAAATCACAACACTTTGGAGAGTGAAGCTTTGAATTGGAATGAAGTGTTCTGACACTACCTGCACATTAATGCTGTTGTATAAGCTGCCTGCTCATATAATTGCTTTCATTTACTACTGTATTACAGTGATGGGAAGGTGAGCTTCATTTAGTCATTCAATGGTATTAAGGAATCCTGTATTATTTAGACAATCATATTCATTCATTGTGATAAATGGTTCAATGCAGTCACCAAAAAACATTTCTATAATAAACGGCAAGCCTGCAATTTAATTCAGCTGCAAAGCTTAATTATTCTCTAAGGTTTGTGTCCTTGAAAAATGACAAAAACGTGGTAACCTTTTAAGTGTTAAGCATATTTTGTGGCTAGGCTAACATGCCCTTGCTTTGCCAATGTGTTTGCCATCTCCTTTATTACATGAGGCGTCCAGAAGGAAAAAACACAGAGGGCTTTACATAAAGTTTGTTTGTTGTATTAAGCTACCAAACTCTGTTGATGTAACTGCAGCCCCACCCTGCAAACTTGCATTTCGATCAGCTTAAGTTTTGTTCTGTCAAGCAGTCGAGCAGGTTTAGTTCTAAGCATTACCAAGTTACCACGGTGATTAACTGACACTGTTTATATCCCCCCAGTTTGGTCCCAATGTGTTGGAGTTTACTCCAGTGGACAAAAGGGTTACCTCCCTTCAACTTTGAGTTAGGGGAAAGGCTCTGACTATTGTCTGTGTGTACACTCTAAACTCTAGTCCACTGCTGAGGTGGTATTGTGGAGCTGTTGCCGTAAGGTTGTTGGTGCCTGTCACAGCAGCAGTTGCTGCTGTGAGGCTGAAGAAGTATGCAGGTCAAGCGGAAAGCGGCTTTAGGGGCTGCTGAAGCAAAAACTTGAGGGTGTGCGAGGAGTTTGGTGAGGCTATGGAGAAGGACTTGCAGTCGGCCTCAAAGGGTTCTGGCAAACCGTCTGGCGACTCAGCAGGGCTTTACCCATTTTGTTTACTACAGAGATTTAGAACCGTTGACCTCAACTGGGTATAATTGGGTGGTGGAAAGAATACTTCGAGGATCTCCTGAATCCTGCTGATATACCTTCCTTGGAAGAAGTAGAACTGGAAGACTTAGGGGTGGACTTGCACATCTCCAGGGCTGAGGTCACTGAAATAGTCAAAAAACTCTTCTGTGGTAGGGCTCAGGGGGTTGGATGAAGTCTTTGACAGATCTTGATGGGCTGTCTTGGCTGACATGCCTCTTTAACATTGCATGGAAGTCGGGGAAAGTGTGCTTGGATTAGCAGACCCAATAGATAGGTGTCCCAATTTTTAAGAAAGGGGACCAGTGGATGTGTCCGACTTCATGGGAATCACACTCCTCAGCCTCCCTGGGAAAGTCTATGCCAGGGTACTGGAGAGGAGGGTCCATCCATTGGTCATACCTTGGATCCAGGAGGGGCGATTCTATCATGGCTGCAGGACACAGGATCAGCTTTTCATCCTCACAAGGATACTGGAGGGTTCATGGGAGTTTTCAAAACCAGTCTACGTGTGTTTTCTGGACTTTTCTGGGCTCAGCCTTAGAGATAGGGCAAGGAGCTCAAAGTAGAGCTGAGCTCCGCATCGAAAGGAGGCAGTTGAGGTGGTTTAGGCTTCTAACTAGAATGCTTCCTAGGCATCTCCCTGGGGAAGTGTTTTGGGCATGTCCAACTGGGACGAAGCCCCGGGGCAGACTCAGGACACGCTGGAGAGATTACATCTCTCGGATGGCCTGGGAACACCTTGGTATTCCCCAGAGGAACTGGAGGAGGTGGCTGGTGAGAGGGAGGTCTGGGCATCCCTGCTTAGACTGCTGCCCCCATGACCTGATCCCAGATAAGCGGTGGAAAATGGTTGAATGGATGGATGGATGGATCACCCAACTCCAGCTATAAGTCCTCACTGCATATTTGTTTTCTTAGTCTGGGTTTCCTCTCAGTCACAGTATTGCAAAACATGCTGTTAAATACTAAAACAATGCTTATCAATCTTTTAGCTTCTTATTCTGATGTCACATCTCTACAATAAAAAATGAACTGTTTGGGCCGGTAGACTTGTTTGCATTAAGCAACCAATTTTAATAATTTATATTATATATCATGTGTAGCTGAATAAATCAGGGATCTGTGCCTGCATCTGCAAGATCAGGGGTTTGAAATCCTGTGGCGAGTAACCATATCACTGCTGGACCTGTAAATAAGGTTACAGGGGGTTCAGGCCTTCAGGGGTGCTGCATGCTATATGATCCTCTGTTTTAACCCAGAACTGTTTTTCTGGACAGTAATACAGGGTATAAGAAAAACAAATAATTCCAATATACCAGTATATCCAATATATCAATATATTGCCAAAAGTATTGGGACACCTGCCTTTACACACACTCTGCTCTAATTCAACCCAAAGGTGTTCTATTAGGTTGAGGTCAGGGCTCTGTGCAGACCGGTCAAGTTCCTCCACACCAGACTCAATTATCCATGTCCTTATGGAGCTTGCTTTGTGCACTGGTGCACAGTCATGTTGGAACAGGAGGGGCCATCCCCAAACTGTTTCCAGAAAGTTGGGAGCATGAAAATGTCCAAAATGGCTACGAGTGCTGTAGCATTAAGAGTTCCTTTCACTGGAACTAAAGGGGCCAAGTCCAACTCCTGAAAAACAACCCCACACCATAATCCCCTTCCTCCACCAAACTTTACACTCTTGGCACAATGCAGTCAGGCAAGTACCGTTGGCAACCGCCAAACCCAAACTCATCCATCGGATTGCCAGACAGAGAAGCGTGATTCGTTACTCCAGAGAACACGTCTCCACGGCTCTAGAGTCCAGTGGCGGCGTGCTTAACATCACTGCATCTGACGCTTTTTATTGCACTTGGTCCCAATACATTTGGCAATGTAGTGTATATTGTACAAATGACAGAAAGAGTATCTTATAACATTCCATTCTTAATGCAGCAGGCAGTGTAATGGTTATAATTACCAATATGCAGCCTTCAGTTTGTTTACTTTTCCCTGGCACTGAAACACAGTTTCCACACAGCTACATTACATTACCATTTATGTAAAAAAATATTATTGCTGAAATTGGAATGAAGGTACAAATGATTTATGCACTGCTGCTCATGATATAGAATTGGCAGCCACAGTACTGGTTTGAGGCAAAAGCAGAGTATTTATTTTTTAAAGTTGTACACATAACTAGTTTTCATGTTTTGCAGATCCGAGTCTATATCAACTCTGCAGGTCAGAAGAAGGAGAGCCACCACTTGGATCTCATTGTGCTGAGATTCCTGGCCATCAACTCTATTATCGACCCCTGGGTTTTCATCATCCTCAGCCCTTCCGTGTTACGTTTTCTAACAAGGGCCCTGTCTTGCAAAGTACAAGAGTGATAATAAAGTCCTTTCTGGAGAAAGCTCAGGTTAAGCAGTGCACAAAAAGAACTTCTACAAACACTTTATAGTACATGTCAATGATATGTAAGATGTTAGTGCTGCCATCTCACTGTAGCTCCACTCTCAGTCAACATAAAAAACCTGAATATACGATTACCATAAAAAGATCAATGGAAGGTCCTACGTAGACTTAGAGATTAGCTTACTGTAAGATGGCTGAAAATCGCTACTAAAGTTAGGTTTCAGTATTAAGATAACTAGCACTACAGCAGACAGCTTTGGTATCAATGATTTTGGGGGCAGCATTGTTTCTATGTTTTCTAGTTTTATGGTCATTTTTATTTATTAAATCATTTGTTAGATTATTGTTATTATGATCACCATAGCTGGTATGATGATTTAGAAGAGCCTGAGGCGGTGTGCTTAGGCAGAAAAATACAAGTAATTAGGCATCAAAATATTGCATGTGTTAATGTGATCAAAGAAATAATAACGCATTAAGACTTTACAATTTAAAATGTAATAAGGGTTTGAGTCTCTGCCCTGGCTCCATGTGTGGAATTTGCACATTCTCCTCTCACCATCGTGGGGTTTCCTCTGTGTACTCCAGTTTTCCACCACAGCCAAAAAATATGCTAAGGTGGACTGGAGCTACCAAATTGCCCATAGCTGTGCATGTGTGAGTGAATGGTGTGTCAATGTGTATTATATATATATTTACTGTGACGCCAATGGGGTTGGTTAACATGACTGATAATGCACTGTATCAGCATGCCCTGCACTGTAATGCTCATATCTGTAAATAATATAAATGTATATGTGTATTCATGCATGTTGTAAGTCGTAAATGTCGTAAATGCAAAAAATAATTTTATAATAATTTTAATATCCCTAAGGATAAGGTAATCTCAATTGCTCTACACAAAAAATAAATATTTAATTGTAACATTTTTTTGTTTTTTTTTCTCAAGTTTGTGACAATATATGGAGGTTTCTATTGGACTTTATTTGTAACCTACATTAGACAATCCACAAATATATACTATGATCCAGAAATATTTCACTATCCACAAATATGTATTTTTTAAAATTTGTTGTATAAAATCAAATCCACAAAAATGCAGAGTGATTTGCACATATGAAACAGGTTTTGCATATTTGTAGATCATTTAGTTTCTATTCGTGGATCATGTAACATTTGTGTCGGATTATCATATTTGGTCAGAGGAAATAGAGGACATGCTAGGGGATCCGAGTTTTCACGTTCACCGACCAATCAGGTAGCCCTTGTCTTATAAGTTAGTTATATGCATAATATTAACTTAATATGCATATGTGGATATTCATAGGTTAATATTAATTTTCGTAGTTAATATGAATATGAATATTAACTTGAATATGAAAGTTTTCCTTAAACACCTTGTAAAACCTGGACATATGGACATATGGAAACGTTAGTTAACTCTTGTTTTACAATGTACACAATATGCGTGTATGCAACTCTTTTTCAACAGAAGTTCCAAAATTCTAAGTTAAAGTTTGTTAAACTTCAAGCAAATGATGCAATTCACTATTAACACGAAAACAAAAATAAAGTTTTAAAGTGCCAGTGGTTCCAGAAGTTGACATCACTTGTGAGCAGCATGACAGGTGAGGATGTGCATATGATTTAATTTTTGAAATAAACATGTGCATGAGCCTTGCAAACGCTGAGTGGTTGCCATAAATTGAAAATTGATGCATTTTCCTTAACTTGGTACTCCACTGTAATTTGCAACACCGGGTCATACGGGTTGCATTGCTACACCCGGACAAACCGCCGATTTTTGAAAAACCACCCGGACCCCTGGACAAGGACCCAAGAAGAGGACATGTCCGGGGAAACCCAGATGTATGGTAATCCTCTATTTTTGACTTTCCTCCCATTTGTTTGAACAATTCGGACTGCAGCTGATCTGTTTTTAAAAACTCACAAACAGATCAGCATCCACAACTATGTATTTTTATTTGTGTTGTGTAAAATGATATCCACAAAATATTGGAATGATCTGTATATGTGAAACAAGCACATTTGTGGGTCACCAATTGCCTATTTGTAGATCATGTGATATTTGTGACTTCCCTCCTATTTATTTGCGGATATTTGCAAGAGTCCAACTGTAGAGCTCCATGTACAGCTCCGCGATATGTATTTATGTCACTTGATTTGGAAAACGGAAAATGTATTCGATTTCAGAGCTCTGCTGATAAGCCTTTCGCATTATGCGTAACATGAATTTATCTAATGTGGTTTAATTGAAGTTGAAAATAAAAGTGCTTTGACTGTTCAATTAATAATGAGCAGTATTGAAAAATGCGAGGAAAAATTAAGCAATTTCAAAGTCACCTTGTTTTGAAAACCGTACGTATAATTGTTTTGGTATTATACCACAAAAAAATTCACTTAAGGCAAATGCCCTTCTCAATTTTTGTCCAATGCGCAGCTGGCCAGGGGTGGCTTCCCGAACGCGATCGATCTTAGCGAATAACAAACAAGATGAAAAACAACATAGGTTTCCCAAAACCCATTGTTATTTTAGAATTAACAGATGAACTTTAATTAGTACAATGTTGGCTCCTTCCCAGCCTCCCCGTGAGAAAAGCACATACTGTCAATAACAGGAACACTGATTCCATGTATTTCATTAGTGATATATGTTATATGATTGTCACATCAGGCATATTTTATTTTATCCTTCATTTTCTCTTCTTCCAGGAAGTCCTGGCCAAGATGGCAGCAAATAAGAAAAAAAGGCAAAATTTTCATATATATTCATACAGAGATGAGTAATATGACCACAGACTAAAACACATACATAGAATAAAATTCATTTATACGAAATGATGACACTGTTCTTTAAGCTCAGAGTTCAAGAGATTTTTAAACACATTCAGAGAAGGCAAGGAGTTTAAATTCAATATATTTTGTAATATAAGAACATAAATTTACAAACGAGAGTAGGCCATTTGGCCCATCAAGCTCGTTTGGGGAGAATTTAACTAATAGCTCAGAGTTGTTAAAATCTTATCTAGCCCTGATTTAAAGGAACCCAGGGTTTTAGCTTCTACTACA
>JAODLC010000028.1:8674218-8685277 GCA_026781145.1 Hippopotamyrus pictus | reverse complement strand
TAAACCATTATAAATAGTTTTTCTCTAAGTGTAAAGGGGCGGTGACACCAGTGTCACTGTGGGTCCTTAAGGGTTAAGATGAACATTTTACACAGGTTGTTAAATTTCCTTTCAGTGTGTAAGGTACAACAAATCTAACTGATGTTAGGAAAAACATTTGTAATCAAGTAGTAAAATAGCGCAGGTATTTTTTTCCCACAAAATAAAATTTCTTTGACCATTTCATTTACATTTGTCAGACAAATGCATACAGAATGCTATACAGATAATATTGAAAAACCATTTTGAAAGTAAATTGTACAAATTTACAAAAAATGCAGATCTATAAAATCACAGAACAATATTGTGGCCACAGATATAGGCAAGATGTCAATGATGAGTCTCAGGGACTAGGATGCCTTCTGTCTGGCCATTTTCAATGCCCAGCAAAGCTTGCACCGTCTCCAGTGGTACTTCCTCTGGGGCACGGATATGCATGGTGGTACCATTGGAGTCAGTGACAATAACAATACGGTCAGAGGCAAGGCTTCCTTCCGAGTGCTGCATAATGAGGCCATTTTCTGTATGTATAAGGATCTGCTCATGATCATCTTTCTGACTTGCTTCTGCCAGTTGGAATTCCACTGTGCCTCCTAAAGATATGCTGCTTCCTAAGCTGCAGTCCTGCTCCAGGCCATTTACAGTCTCAGTAGGTTGCTGAGGTTCTTGATCATTACTCCTGTACGAGTGGTCCAAAGGGATGACATCTGTGCTTAGTGTCTGCTCAAGATGGCTCATATGATCTGCAACATCAGACTCATTCAAAACCTCAGAGGTGTCCATGTCAAGAACACTTTGGCTTTTTTCAGTTACAACTGGGATGAGTTGTGAAGGGCTTGTATTTACACCTGAGTTGTCTATCTTGCTTGATGGATTCTCAGTCTCTGTGGTACTGGGCAGATGTTCCTCAACCAAGACCTCTTCTGTAAAGTCTGTCTCAAAGGTAGTGAAAACCACTTCAGGCTTTGGGGTTTCAGTTTCCATTTGTGTCTCTATCATTTGGGCCTGTCGGGGGTCCATGACTTGCAGCTGGCTCTCTTTTGATTCTGTGACTGTTAGTCTCTCTCCAGTGTTCGCCTTCTTGATCTCCAGGTGATTATGTATAACAGATGCCTTTGCTTCTAATGCGGGAGTCAGAAATCCATTCATTGCCAAGTTTGTATCTGTAGAGAGAGAGAGTGAGTCCATAAACATTGGTAATGCAACCCTCCCCCCATATATGTAAGCTAAGATATCATTTAGAAACCAGTAAAGTTTCTGATTTTTAATCTGGTGTACTTAAATTCTTCTATTAATTTCTTTTAACCTTTTTCTGGTGCCCCAGACAGCTCATCCACAGCAACATCCGGAATCATGTTCTCATTCAGGCAGACACCATTGCTTTCTATAGTAGCCTTTTCCAATTTGAATCTTTTAGCTGGGGGCAAAGTCTTGAATTCCTAAGAAAGAAAAAAAGAATTACATATATTACTGCAATGGCCTGGCAACAATTCTAAGCAACAATTTTCCACCCATCCAATGAAGTCTAAAATACATCCAGCTAGCCTGTACATAAAATGAATTAAGCTTATCTCCTAGCTAGGCTACTATAGGTATCTGTACACTAGCTATTCACTATACTATACTGGACTGTACATCCATTCATCGATTTTCTGAAACCACTTATCCTATTCAGGGTCGCATGGGGGTCTGGAGCCTATCCCAGAGGCTATGGGCGCAAGGCAGGGAACAACCCAGGATGCAGCACCAACCAATTGCAAGACACACACACACGCACACACACCTACGGGTATTTTTGGCAACTCCAATTAGCCTCAGTATGTTTTTGGACTGTGGGGGAAAACAGGAGTACCTGGAGGAAACCCCATGATGACACAGGGAGAACATGCATATTCCACACACATGAAACCCTGGCAAAGATTACACTGTAGTTACACATTTACTGACATTCAGGCACATACTACAGGCAATTCAGAGATGTCAAAAATGAGCTTCATCTCATGTGTTTGTGGGAGTAAACCTGAACAACATGGGAGGAACATACGTACGTGCACGTACATGCACACACACACACACACACACACATACGAGAGGTGAGATTCAAACCCCTAACACTAGAGGAGTGAGGCAAGTGAGCTACAAATAAAATTTGTCTTTAAAAATTGTAGGTAGGACAATGCAAACAGGCATTACATTTATAACTATACGTCAGAGATGACAGCATTGTATTTCCTGGACAGCCCCCTCACTTGCTCCGGCCATATAATCTGTGCTCATCCCACACTCACCAACCTGCACAATTTTTAGAAGTACTGGATGGATCACCTGGAAATATCAGAGTTAATAAATGTGTTTTTACCTCAATGCGCCAAGTTCTTGTTGTGATATGTAGGTCTGAACATATACTTTCATTTTTTTTTTTGCACATTCCACTTGCATGACAATTTGCAGAATCTTTCCACACCAATTAGATGGTTACTTTTATTCCTTTATGCTTTGATGTCCATCTTTGAAAAGGTCATTTATACACTGCTCAAAAAAATTAAAGGAACTCTTATTAATCAGAGTATAGCATCAAGTAAACTAAACTTCTTGGATATTCATCTGGTCAGTTAAGTAGCAGAGGGAGTTGTTAATCAGTTTCAGCTGCTTTGGTGGTAATGAAATTAAGAACAGGTGCACTAGAGGGGCAACAATGATACGACCCCCAAAACAGGAATGGTTTAACGGGTGGGGGCCACTGACATTTTTCCCTCCTCATCTTTTCTGACTTTTTTCACTAGTTTTGCATTTGGCTATGGTCAGTGTCACTACTGGAAACATGAGGCGATACCTGGACCCTACAGAGGTTGCACAGTTAGTCCAGCTCCTCCAGTATGGCACATCAATACATGCCATTGACAGAAGGTTTGCTGTGTCTCCCAGCACAGTCTCAAGGGCATGGAAGATATTCCAGGAGACAGGCAGTTACTCTAGAAGAGCTGGACAGGGCTGTAGAAGGTCCTTAACCCATCAGCAGGACCAGTATCTGCTCATTTGTTCAAGGAGGAACAGGATGAGCACTGCCAGAGCCCTACAAAATGACCTCCAGCAGGCCACTGGTGTGAATGTCTCTGGCCAAACAATCAGAAACAGACTTCATGAGGGTACCCTGAGGGCCCGACGTCCTCTGGTGGGCCCTGTGCTCACTGCCCGGCACCTTGGAGATCGATTGGCATTTCCCATAGAATACCTGAATTAGCAGGTCTGCCTCTGGTGCCCTGTGCTTTTCACAGATGAGAGCAGGTGTTTCCTCTGAGCACATGTGACAGATGTGAAAGGGTCTGGAGAAGCCGTGGAGAATGTTATGCTGCCTGTAACATTGTTCAGCATGACCGGTTTGGTGGTGGGTCAGTGATGGTCTATGGAGGCATATCCATGGAGGGACGCACAGACCTCTACAGGCTAGACAACGGCACCTTCACTGCCACTAGGTATCAGGATGAAATCCTTGGACCAATTGTCACACCCTATGCTGGTGCAGTGGGTCCTGGGTTCTTCCTGGTGCACAATAATGCCCAGCCTCATGTGGCAAGAGTATGCAAGCATTTCCAGGATGATAAAGGAATTGATACATTGACTGGCCCCCATGCTTGCCTGACCTAAATCCAACAGAACACCTCTGGGACATTATGTTTTGGTCCATCTGACGCTACCAGGTTGCACCTCAGAGTGTCCAGGAGCTCAGTGATGCCCTCGTCAAGATCTCGGAGGAGATCCCCCAGGACACCATCCATAGTCTCATTAGGAGCATACCCCAACATTGTCAGGCATTCATACACGCACATGGGGACCATACAAACTACTGAGTATGATTTTGAGTTGCTGCAATGAAATTTCGGCAAAATGGACTAACCTGCCACATCATTTTTTCACTTTAACTTTTGGGGTGTCTTTGAATTCAGCCCTCTGTATGGTTGATAATTTTCATTTCCATCAAACTATGTGGCATCCTGTCATTCCTAACACATTACACTATCCATATCAGTATACATATCCAGCATGTTTTTTTCCCATTGAGATCTGATGTATTTTCAAAGTGTTCCTTTAATTTTTTTGAGCAGTGTATTATATAATTATATAATGTTTTTTCTTCATGCGCACAATCAACATCTAACACATTTATATTTATCTGATGCTAGTAACCAAAAAAGGCTTACAGTAGAGTTTAGAGTAAAGTTTTATGAAACAATCAAGCTCATGATTATATGATGATATCATGAGATAATATGAAGTGGTGTCACATATTGGTTCAAAACGGGACACGGCATTTTATTTTTCAATTTGGGATGATTGCGCAATATATGGGACAGGTACCCCAGAAAACAAAACAAAACAAAAAAACTGAACACAAAAAAGCATTCTAATGGAGCTTTTCCACTGCCACCAAGAACCGAGCCATACCCATGTCAATCACCGTGACACGGTCCTGCTTACTAGCAGGGCTGAAAGTATGATCAAACTGAGCTGGTTGTATCATCACCATCTGAATGGTCGAAATGCACAGATACTGGTGTTCTATACATGGAGTATTGTAAGGAATAAATGGTATAAATACAGCTCTAGAAAAGAGAGACCACTCCACATTTAAAAAAAAAAAATCTCCATTTAGTTTAATCCTGGTTCTGCTGACAGAAGGCTACACTGAGTGGCACGTTGTTTCCAGGCTCAAAATTTCTATAACAGCAGTACACAAGAACAAGGGGGTATAGAAGCCACTGGGAATGACCAAAACCAGCCATGCAGTGAGTGGAAGCTACTTTCTAATGGAACAGATGGCTGTCAACTTATCCAACAGTTTCTTATGAATCGGGGGATGACATCAAGTGACCTTCAAAAACAATGGGAAACATTAAGTGTAGGTGTGAAGTGCACTGCAAAGACAATTTTGTAACAGGCTTCTAGAAGTAAGACTGAAGACCCATAAAGCAAGGGAAGTTCTGCAATAGAAAACCAATGTGAGCGGGAACTGTGCTGTAACTTTTCTCCCTTCACAGTATGACTCAGGTATGGGCTGGTTCCTGTAGGGCAGTGGAAAAGTTCCATTTGCAGTGTATACAAGGGATTAGCTATAATCAAAAAGAACAGTATTTACAAGTATTTGACACTTTCCTTGCCCACAAAACAGCACTGGCAAACAAATGACTATCTGGCCTGATGGCTGAACTCACATTCTAAATGGTTAAATGGGGTTCTCCTTTTCAGACACAGACACACACACACACACACACACACACACAGTTGACACCGAAGCCTGGGGTCCAAGTGTAGGGTCAGGCTATTTATACACTCGCCCCTGAAGCACTTTGTGTGACTTGTCTTAATGTAATTAGTTTGACTAGATCAGTGCCTATTCTTTTATGTCCCACAATTGAATAGACTAGACTGGACCAGGGTTAAGTCACATAAATTTTCCCACAATAAGTTTCGCTAAGTGCCCTACAATACATTTCAACAACAGGCTACCGGACCGCTATGGATGTGGAATTTGACAAATGTTTAGGCTAGTGATCTAAATTCAATATGAACTTTATTATAAAAAATTCTGAAAATCATCTCGTACCCTATAGCTTTAGAATGACTGACCTGTAGAATGTTTCTAGGGATTTTGCAAAAAGAACCACAGAATAAAGTTTAGATAGCAGATGGCTGTGTTCACATGATTGCAGCTGCAGGCTCTATTTTCATTATTAGTTGGCTATGTCTTGCAGTTCCAATTTTGCTGCCCATTGTTGTTGTGGTTACGATTTTGGATCTGATCAAGTGTACATTTTTAGGTGTACATTTTCATCCATATAATGTTTTATGTGAAGCAGTAATAAGAGCCAACACAACACATTTACAAGTTCAAATGTTGTTCTAATTCTAAATTCTAAAAATTTACAAGTTCAAATATTGTCTGATTTCATCCCTCCCTTTGTAGCCACTCCAATCTATTTTCATCTGTGGCATCCATACAAAGCCTCTGTAAAGTCTGAAAACGATCCATCAAGAACTTTTTGACTTATAGTCTTAAAGGGATCAAGTGTCAATTTTGGGAGTTTGTGTGAAAATTTAATCAGGTTTAGTTCCTCACTCATCCAATGCCTGTACAAAGATCTGTCAAATGGGTTATGAGTTATTGCTTTACATATGAAGAGTCTGAGGCAGCAGGAGACCAGAGCTAAAACCATGTGTTTTCCCCAGTGGCCAGGGAATACAATTATTGCCCAATAACACAGGACAATAAACCAAACAGATCTCACCTGTAGATCAGTTAGTTCCACATCAGCCAGAGGTCCAGGATCATTGTGGATACCAAAGTGATCCTGTGCCATCTTCTTCACTTGACGATGCAGTTGCTCAAACTCCCGGTACACATCAGAAAAATGAGGCTTAGAGGGGCAACCTTTCTCCACCTTAGATGACAAAATGCCACAAAGTAGTTCTTCATTTAGAATTAAGTATACCAAGACCGAAGACTCTTAAAAGGCAACAAATGTACACAGCACAGAAGCAGAGATCAAAGCTGAAGCACAGCAAATAGATGCCTGCAGAAACATAGGATCTTTTTCTGAGAAGTTAATACTTTCCACTGACATTATTAATTCTAATCATTATATATAAACATTGAGGAAAAGTACAAAATCTAAATTTCGAGGGTATTTACAGGGGACATGAAACACTAGATGTAGTTTTATCAGAGAGGGATTCCCACTAAAAATCCTTATAGATTTAACATTGTTAGTGAAACTGGAATAAAAATACAGTAATAAGGAATCCAAGTTAGATTTTTCAGGCAAGCGTAGCACCATCTTGTCCTAGCATAGGATGTGACATCATGACTGGTTGGCTTGGAATTCCTATAGTTGTGGCCAAAATATTAATATTAATTTTAACTAAGTAGGCTTCCTCAGTTTTTATGATGACAATTTGCATATACTTCAGAATGTTATGAAGAGTGATCAGAGGAATTGCAATTAATTGCAAAGTCTCTTTGCCAAGAACTTAATCCCAAAAAAAACATTTCTACTGCATTTCAGCCCTGCCAAAAAAAGGACCTGCTGACATAATTTCAGTGATTCTCTCGTTAACACAGGTGACAGTGTTGACAAGGACAAGACTGGAGATCACTGGATGCTTTAAAAGGATGATGGTGCTTGAAATCATTGTTCTTCCTCTGTTAACCATGGTTACCTGCAAGGAAACATGTGCAGTCATCACTGCTTTGCAAAAAAAGGGCTTCACAGGCAAGGACATTGCTGCTAGTAAGACTGCGCATAAATCAACCATTTATAGTATCATCAAGAACTTCAAGGGGAGAGGTACAATTGTTGTGAAGAAGGCTTCAGGGTGCCCAAGAAAGTCCAGCTACAGGATCGGGGCACCATCAGTGCAGAGCTTGTTCAGGAATCGCAGCAGGCACGTGTGAGTGCATCTGCACACACAGTGAGCCAAAGACTTTTGAAGGATCGCCTGGTGTCGAGAAGGGCAGCAAAGAAGCTACTTCTCTCCAAGAAAAACATCAGGGACAGACTGATATTCTGAAGAAGGTACATGAATTGGGGTAAAGTCATTTTCTCTGATGAATCCCCTTTCCGATTGTTTGGGGCATCTGGAAAAAAGATTGTCTGGAGAAGAAAAGGTGAGCCCTACCATCAATCCTGTGTCATGCCAACAGATAAGCATCCTGAGACCATTCATGAGTCAGGTTGCTTCTCAGCTAAGGGAATCAGTTTACTCACAATTTTGCCAAGGAACACAGCCATGAATAAAGAATGGTACCAAAACATCCTCCAAAAGCAACTTCTCCCAACCATCCAAGAACAGTTTGGTGATGAGCAATGCCTTTTCCAGCATGATGGAGCACCGTGCCATAAGGAAAAGTGATAACTAAGTGGCTCATGGACCAAAAAATTTACATTTTGGGTCCATGGCCAGGAAACTTCCCAGATCTTAATACCATTGAGAACATGAGAACATAAAAAATTTACAAATGAGAGGAGGCCATCCAGCCCATCAAGCTCATCTGGGAAGAACTTAACTAATAGCTCAGAGTTGTTAAAATCGAATCTAGCTCTGATTTAAAGGAACCCAGGGTATTGAAAAGTATTGATTCTGGTAAGTGAAACTACACTGTATGTGCATTATTTTTTTACTTTATATAGGCCGTGTATTTATCATATCTTTCCTGCTATTACTATGTGTTAGTGTTATTTGGTAGGTAATTTTTTCTGCCTGGGAACACTCAAAAATGTTTCCTGTTTAAATTAATGGTAATTGCTTCTTCACAGAGGTCTCATAAGAATACTCTACTTTCATAAAGTGGGGACATCTGTAATACTACAGATGCCACACCAAAATCTTACTGAAGTAAAAGTCATCAATTAAAAGTAAAAATACGTATTTTAAAAATACGTTTTAAAAATACTTAATTATCCAAAAGTAAAGAACATTACATTAAAATCTAATGATCTTACAAAAGCAACCTATCCTTCTAAATTCATTCAAGTACCTTGAATACAGCACTATAAGTTACTGTGCATCACAATAAGGAAAACTAAGACATGAGGATAAGTAGCTATTTTCTTTTTATTTACAAAATAGGCTGTTTGCAGGTAACTTGGTCACAGCTGGTAGCCACTGCAGTGCCAGTTGTGATGTTGGGCTAGCACTAGGTCTGTGCAATATGACATTATCGGTAATCAACATCAGACTAGTAAAGCCAGTGCTGGTATCTGACAGTGACTAACTGGCAATTATTGGTTTAGTCGGTAGGGATGGGAATCACCAGTGACCTCCCAATGCGGTACTATCACGATACCTAAGTGCCGATTCCATATGTATTACGATTCTGTGAATATCCTGATTCAGTACTACATTTTTTTCCTGATTTTTTTTGTTCTTTAGAACTTTAAATTGTTGAACCATGTTGAGTCATACTACTAACATTTTATTCAATAGCTGCACAGCTGAATTGAACATGAATAAACGTAGCATACTCCAAATGTTTTTCCTCCTCCACAAACCAAAGGCAGCATTTAAACAATGCAAAACAACTTCAAATACAACAGTATAAAATTTACCTTAAAATTAGAAGTTAGCAACAAATGTAGCGTTTTGCTATCATGGCATAAACTACACTGAGCTTTTATGCTTGTCTATTGCAGGATGATGTTTAGCAACATGTCCCTGTATGTTTGTAGTACAGTGGTACCTCAAACTCATTAGAACTCGAATTTCTTAAAAGTCGAACCAACCAGTTCGAAAACAAAATTACCTAAAGCTCGATCTGAATATCAGAAGTCAAACTGTGAACGCCAACCTAAGATAACTTGTACATGTGGGGAAATGAGTCATGCTGCACGTCTCTCAGCAGAAACAAAGGGTGAAGCTTCAGTCTCAGCCTCGCATTCGCTGTGATATTGTGCATGCTTACACTAGCTGAATACATATATTTAGACAGTAAAAATACATTTAGACGATAGACAGTAACAGTAATTATTATTATATAATAAAATACATTTAAAAATAAAGATTTCTTATTCATTATTTTATTATTAATAATAAACCATTAATACGTTTAATTATAATAATATTGTTGTGCCGAGCGGGGATGGAACGGAGAGAAAGGCGTAGACATCAGGGTATTGGGCAATATGGGGTTTAATTACAGGTAATGCAGGCAAAACTCAGACGGACAATACAATGAACTGAAACGTGGACAAAATACAGAGGGCTAATGAAAACAATCAGAAACAGCTGATCCCACGGGGATTCCACACGGGGTTAACGAGGGGGCGTGGCACACAGAAAGAGTGGACAATCGAGGCAGGACACATTGTTTGGATACATTTATTTTCTTACTTTACAAATTACTGTGCTTAGATATGTTAAGTACAGTATATGCTCTTCTTGTTTTATCTGGTTCATTTTGTGTTAAATTCTAAAAAAAAAAACATATTTAGGTGTAATTTTTTGGGGCTGGGAACCAATTAATTGGTTTTCCATTATTTCATATGGGGAAAATTTGATCACAACTCGAACTTTTTAGGATTCAATCCGGAGTTCTGAACGGATTAAATTCGAGTTCTGAGGTACCACTGTATTATCACAATACTTAACTTTCACAGGACAAAGTTTGCATACAGCATGGATCATGTCTAACACCTTTCCTGTTTAAATTTTGAAACCCAAAGTGAAAGATAGAAAATAACTGGCTCCTGCTGCCTGTCAATGTGGGAACAGTTTAGAGTGCACCACCTGTAGGATCATAAAGGAACTGCAACATTTCCCCACCTTAAATCCAAACATGTTATAAATTAATTTAAAAATCGATTTCAGAGTTAGTGTGGCGATACATGAACTGCCACACAAAAGAATCACAATACATAACTGACTCAATCCCCACCCCTCATGTCTATTAGTCAGGGAGGTAGGCTTAGGCAACAGAAAGATTTATGATTTAGCTTTCAGATCAGTTTTCTAGCCTACATTTCTGAGGCAGTTTAAAAAAAACACATTTGTATAATCTTTTTAACTGCTTATATGGTACGAGAAGGTATAATTGTACATAAATTTCAGTCATAATGGGGATACATGGCTAAAGATGACCGCATATTTAAAACAAAATCAACAGAATTGATGTTGCTTTAGCAATATGCTATTGTATGAACGGTGATCACCGGTTCAACGCACTGCTTGTGTAGGGCCCCCAAGGCAAACTTTTTAATTTGTTCTGATCTCGTGTAATCACACCTTTTGCAAACATGTCCACTCTTTTCTGTTTTCAGTACAGTGGTACCTTGGTTCTCTAACTCACTAGAATTCAAATTTCTTGAAAGTCGAACAAACCAGTTTGACCTGGAACTCGATCTGAATATCAGAAGTCAAACCATGAATGCTAACCTAATACAAATTGTACGCGCCAGGAAATGAGTCATACTATAATGCAATTCTTACTTGAATGCCTTCTTCACAGACTGGACGATTAACCAAATAA
>JAODLC010000028.1:8595250-8609818 GCA_026781145.1 Hippopotamyrus pictus | reverse complement strand
GTGGTAATATCAATATAAGTTGCACATCTGGAAACAACATATTTTGTTTGGTGTGGCTTATGCCAATTGATCTTCTCTAGAATGGATAATGTACACCTTAATTCAGTTCTTTTAATATAGCATGTTAGAACACAGAAAGCTTGGTAACGGGCCACCAAGATCAGATAAGGACCACAAAGGAATGTTGGAAAAAGAAGGGGGGGTTGTTAAATAAAAGAAGAAGAATCCCTGAAAGTTAGGACACACTGGTTACACTAATTTTCCAGATTCTTCTGGTATATCATGAGAACATATATACAATGGTAGCTATACCTATTTATTTATTCAAAGTTATATGTGTTCAAGTGTAAAGGGGTAAAATAGGTGATACTCTGTGAGCATGGTTATAAGGGTGGCACACAAAACACTAAGATTGTGCTGGCGTCCCTTGTTATCTGTGTGTGTGTGTGTGTGTGTGTGTGTGTGTGTGTGTGTGTTTTTTTAAGTGTGTTTATGTGTGTGGGGTGACTAACCCCCCTTTGTTGCCTAGGCTAATTTTTACCTCTCATACCAGGCTAGGCCTGGTCTCAGGCCACCTGGAATTTAACCTTTGTGATGTGTACATGTGTGATCCTACACACTGTATTTAATTTATATTTACATGACCTGCAACATATACATAATTAATTTCTAAATCTAGGCAGCAGGTCGATCATTACTTTTCCATAGAATAAAAAGTTATGTAACATTATTTAGTTAATAATTGCTGGCAAGTTAAAAGACATTCTAGAACCTTCACCACCACCACCACTAATTTTGACCCTGTGTGGATTGCAGAAAATCCTAAATAAATTTAAACTTGTGCACCTGATTCTTTTTAAAAAATCATTGAAGATGTATGTTGCATAATCATTCCACCCTGGAAAAGAATGATACAAATAAATCATTAAAAACCCAAAATTAATATGACATTCATGCCCCTGATGAGAGTAAGTTAACTACTAACCACAGCTGTAAATATCCGTTGCTTGGCACAGATGGAAAATTAACCAACCTGTGCTAACTTGCCTCCCAAGAACGAATTTGGGGTGCAGTGAATCATGGGATGGGTCTCATTTGGCAAGTATGCAACAGATGTATCCCTGATATTTGGGGTGGGGCAAGAATGACATCTGGGGATTTTTACTGTTCGATGTACTTCTGTTCTTAGTACTGGAACTGGTCTTTGGCAATGGAAGATGACATGAAACGGGTACAAGAGAACACAAGTACAGTCAAGTATGCATATTGAGAAACACTTCAGGTCTCTGAGCCAGTCACATGACTGAAACTATGAATAGAAGCTTTGACCTGTAAATGAGCGTGGGAGAACCGAAAAATTTGCCTGTTAAACAAAACACGTAATTTCGTAAGTGAGGAAACTACACGGAACCCCAAAGCAATGGAGAATGAAAAATTTGTTTTGTTACTTATTAGTTAGTTTTTGGGGGATTTCATTGCGCAGTTTAAAAATATGGGACAAATCACATTCCATGTTAGCTCAAAACAATTCATTTTCCATAGAATAAAAATGTATGGTTATCAGTGCCGTAGCAGTTCCCCCAATGCCCCACTCCATATCAGCAATATTAGAAAAAGTTTTGGTCAAAATATCAGTGCTCCATTATGGTATGGCATGAAAATGAGCAATGTACTGGTACGAAACTGCTTTGCATCGCGTGTTTTGCGGGTGAAACATAGGGCCCTGAGTGTTTTGAGTTGCTGTTATCATGTTGCATGGGCTTTCTTTGGAGATGGTAGCTTTTCCTTCAATCTAAAGACAAGCAGCTAGGCTAATTGATGGGTTTAAATAATAAATTTTGCATATTAAAGTATAAATTTTAAATCATGAAATTTTTAATTTGTTAAAAATGACATTATTAAAAATAATTTAATATGCTAAATAATTTAGCATATTAGTCAAAATATCTAGTCGAGCATAATTTGGCTGTCTGGTTTAATTAATTGGTGAGTTTGGGTCACTCCTGAAACTGACCTACACATCACATGATGACTACTCATATAGTTTATCCCTCGGGGACAAATAAAGTTTTTTTTGATTTGATATAATCGCAACAGCGACCCCATTGTAATCTGAAGGTATCTTTCATGTTTCTTCATTGACTCAATTTAAAGTGCTGATTGTCATACTTCTTTTGTAACTGACACATACTGTAATTATATTCAACCTTATATGACACACCTATTTATTTTGTCCGCCACCCTGCATGCTAATTTTTATTCTGTCTAGCATCCAAACCATCTAACTAAAATAAGATGGCTATCTAATGCTATGGGTATCTTGCTTTTCAGCCGCAACACATTATTACATTTCATTATTCACTTTCACCTGCGTTGTTTTTTTTTGCCTCTGCAGCAGTTAAAGAGTGAAAAATCACAAATCACAGTATAAGAATTTTTAGTTTGATGTCATGGGGCCATGTGTGGCTCAGTGGGCTAAACTTGTGTGCTTAAAATCACAATGTTGCTGGTTCAATCCCCGCCTCAACATGTCTGCAGGTTTTTGACCCCCCAGCTCCCTGGGCACTACTGTAGGTAGCTGCCCTTTGCAGGCAACTTACTCTACAAAGAACAAGTTGAGGGAGCTGTAAAGACAATTTCCCCACAGGGATCAGTAAAGTATCAATTATTATTATTAAATTTAAGCTGAAGTCGTTAATTCCTTAAATAGCTTGTGTGTGTTATCGCATAAGTATAGTCACGATTACTAAAAAATAATTCAGCCAAATTTGCAAAGTATAGTCATAGCTCCGTCTTCACCACAAACATTGATCCTCTCCCATATAACACATGAAGATCTATTTTACGAGGGACCCTGAAAGAGCATTTTTATAATATAAAACTTTTTTGATTAAATATTCATGTATAATTATACTGCTATTATATTGTAAATATATTATGTTGGCCCAAGCAGTTGTTAAAATCCTGTTATATGATCCCACCAATATTAAAACCCTATTCTCTTAATCCGGCTCTTGAAAATTTGTTTTGAAAAGACAATAAGTATATCTTGAGATGGTTTTTCATTAAACCCCATTTTTGTAACAGTTTATGGTCTGTATTCACTGTACTACCTTTCTTCTTAATCTTTAGGGTCTGAGTTGTCATTCTCTCCACTGGCAAACTCCATAATGCTTCTGCCACACACTGGCGCCGTGGAGACAGCAGAACCTATTAGGACTATGACTATGACTATGATCTCTGAGCAGAAGGAGAAAGGAATGGATGGAAAAGTACAAAAAGAGAATGAAGAAATGGAAGAACAAAACCTGGTGGAGGAGGAGAAGATGATCATATTAAATAAGCTGTTTGAAAGTGAAGAAGATAAGCAGATAAGCGGCAATTTGGAACAGTGCAGCTGCAGCAGTTCTATCAGTGGCATCAGTGAGCAATCAGACCTCTCCTCCAGCAGGTATAGCAGCATCACCCAGGAGGATCTGCAGCAAGAACTAGTGGTTAAGGCCATCAAAGTTAAGAGAAAGACTAAGAGGAGGAGGCTGGGTAAGTGGGATCAATTCACAGTTTATTAACCACTCTACTCAGCCTGAGATTATTTGTATGTCATTTTTTAAATTCTTTGTCAACATGAGAAACTTTGGTCAGCATGTTCCTCTTGGTCAGTAACTTTGTCTTTGTGGTGTATTTTACTACACAGAGAGTGGGAACCGGATTTCAGAGCACAGCAGCTGGTCGGATGGGGTGTTCAGCCAGGAAGATGGCAGCAGTGAGGGGAACAACACTCCTGTTTATGAAGTGGAATCTCACTGCACTAGCCTGAACTTAGAAAGCAGTGGACCTGCTGACCAGGGCAAGATCATGAATGGAAGCTCCCAGAGCAGTAACCTGCTCATGTCTCCAGATCCGGCACCGTCTTTGGGGTGTCACAGTCCTGTAGGAATGTGTTTGTCTGGTACTCCTGCACCTTGCTGCACTTCATCCTGTCCACCTTCTCAGTCTTCCCGTGGATTAAATGGCCATTGTCATAAAGAGTTCAGAAATAATGACCAAGATCTGTCACTCTCAGAAAATGAATGCTGCTATGACATGAATACCCCAGATGTGGACTCACTTCTGGAATGTACCTTTTCATATACAAAAACAGGGCATGTCCCCACAGAGATACTGGCTGGGCCCAATCTGCAGACTTCCCCCAATGGTAATTTGGTGTATGCAGAACACAGTCCTGAAAATCAAGCTGCCTACTCCAATGAAAATCTGCCTTGGCTGGGCAACTCAAATGAGCCAGAACTATGTGTATCTAGTGATGAAGATGACATCTATGCTCACGTGGTGCCGCCCTCCCGCAACTCCTGCCCAGCTGATACTTTGCAGACTTCCCATTGCCAAAGCTCCAGAATGATGAAATTGGTACAAGAAGAATCAAATCTTCACAAATCTGATCTGGTATATCACAATGCATCTCATTTATATGCAAATGACCTTATTTCTAATATTTCTAAAATTGTAGAGATTTGGATAGATAATTCTTAGGGAGATGTATTATGCATTCAGTGTATCTGTTATGTTCAAAGAGTAAATAGCTCAGTGTAGATGAATTTACTAAACTAAAAGACTAAAGTCCTTTCACCTTTGTTTAATTATGCTGTTTCTACTGATTTTCTAAAAGTCATCCACTCATGCTGTGCGGGAACATAAAACGCGTCCTTTATATATGTATGGTTTAGCAGGGAGATGTGTTACTGCTTGGGTAATATTTACATGTGCTGCCATTAGCCTGGAGTATTTCTGGCAGAGTTGGAGAGCAGCTGATAATTTCATTATCCATCTGAGGTCATGTTTGGAAATAGAGGTAGAAAAAAGTTGCGGATAAAATATTCAATATTTAAAAGTATGAGTAATGCAGGAGGGAAAAGCAGCATATTTGTAGCCAGAAAACTTCAACTATCACAAAAATCTAAATCTTAGTTCCTGGTGACTATTCCAGGCAGCAAAGAGCACAAAGGCTAGGCCATACCCTGAATGGCATGCCAGTGGGTCAGGGACACAGGCATGCTACCACTTTGGGTAATTTAGAGACACCAGTCAGTCTAATGCATGTGTTTGGGCTGTGTGAGGAAACTCACGTGACACATGGTGCAGCCAGCATTCACCAACCCTGGATGTGTGTGGTAAAAGTGCTGCCCACCATGACATTTCATTAGATTACCAGAGTCTGGAATTAAGCCAAAGCAATTAAAGATGCAGTTGATGCATTCTTCCATATCATCCTTATGAAAATGCCAACATAAATGTGCTGGTTATTGATACTTTTCCTTGATCAATCGGTTATTGATAGGTACATTTATTTCTACTGCTTTGTTGATCAAAAGAGAAATGTCTCATACCTTGTGAGGCATTGGTAAGGGATTTGCCTAAAACAGTATTAAGTTCTGTGGTGTTACACTTTTCAACTGTTTAAAATCCCAGTTGCATTGCTCATGATTCATGAGAGCTGTGTAGTGTTTTAAAGATAGATATCTTTGCATGTATGGGTGTAGAGAGTCAATAATTTGAGGAAAATGCAGACAACCTTGGGAATATTCTGATGGACATGGTGGACTGAAATGGTGTCCTTCAAGCAGAACCAAAAGAAGAAGTCTGCTTAAGAACAAAGTGAATGTCCCAAAGAGGACTAAAATGTCAAAGACACTTCACTACTAAAGCAGCTAAATACATTTTTCCCTCTTCTTTGTAGTTGGCAGAAAGTTGGATGGGCTACTCTGGGCCAGCTTGCGGAATCCTCAGTCTAATGGTGACAGACAAATATATTTGGTGCCTTGATTTCAAGGGAGGCCTATACTGCAGTGCATTACCTAATAATGGTCTTCGCTGGCAGAAGTTTGAGGACAGTGTGCAGCAGTTAGCGGTATCACCTTCAGGTAAGAGTTGTGAGGAAATTCTCATGAAAATAACAACAGGTTAAAAATAAAAAAATCTGTGTTCCTTATTCACCATTTGTATTTATTTGCTTGTAAAACAGGCATTAATGAAATTTTGTAGAGAATGAAGTGTGACAGAAAATATTGATTTCAGGAACACTGTTATGGAAGGTGGAGCAGAAAACCAACAAGGCTTTTGCTTGTGGAAAGGTTACCATCAAAGGCAGGAGGCACTGGTATGAAGCTCAGAGCCAGGTCGGCTTTGTGGCCCTAAGTGATGACAGTGCTTGGATTATATCTAGTAATGGAGACCTTTACTTACAGACTGGTGAGTCTCTTTGCTTTCTGATGATATAATTGAGTCTGGTAATTAACTGGCTACACTTGCACTCTCAATAAAAACATAAACAATTAATTAAGACTGCAAATAGGGTTGTGCTATATGATTATATATATTGGATTGCAAAATAAAAATGTTTATTATTTCATATTAACTCCTATCATTTATTTCAAGGTGTCGCCAAATAGTTAAATATTCAACATTCAAAATAGAACCCTATTACATGCTTCAGCCATTTCAGTGGATAATGACAATCCAACTGTGATTTATGTGACACTTATTTTTGAAATAGAATTTGGAGATAAGTGGTCATTGTTGACACAAAACAACGGAATGTCTCCTCTGCATTTAACCCATATGTGACATAGCAGGGGGCAGCTAATTCAGCACCCAGGGAGCAGTACCTTGCTCAGGGTACCTCAGTGGTGTTTTGTTGGTTGGGGAGGCGATCCAGCAATCTTTCAATTACAAGTGCGCTTTATTAAGGCACCACTGGCCAAACAGTGGGCTCATCCGGGATTTTAACCCGGATAATAATTGAAAAGTACCACGCCCGCAATGCGTGTTACCAGGTCCAGCAAAAATCTCCAGCCCAAACTCTGCTTAAAATCCGCCCAACGGAAATCTCAAAAAAAATCTCAAAAAAATAAACTGGTATTTTTCATACTGATTACATTCAAATACTCAACAATTTAAAACCACAGTACACAATGACATCATGTAGACAGACGCACTCTCCTTTCCCAGGTTTGCCAGTTTTGGTCGGCTGCCTTTAGTGAGATTTTCAATTCGAGACAGGTTTGCACACATGCATGTGCATTTACATGAGTTGGCAGTGCGTCTGTCTCTGACTTTCGGTGGCTAGCGATTCACTCAGAATTAGGAGCCACCATTCATAATAATTAATTTCTTTTTCCTCTTACAGTCTGCTGCCGCGGAACATTATTATTAACTTCAGCGTGCGCCAACTGAATTTGCCAATCACATTTATTTCATTCATTCCACCAGATATTCACACATAGCCTGTGAAAGTGGAGGAGAAATGCTATCTTACTCTACCAACATTACTGTTGGATAGGAAGCTCACCAGAACAGTATAGTGGAACCCCCGTATCCACTGCTTTGGTAACAAACAAACAACCACAACAAATTTATGTTTGTATAACGTGTTATCACAACACTACATTGTCTCAAAGTGCTTTACAGCATCCCCACTCAAAGCCCCCAGTGAGTAACCATAGTGTCATTGTAATTTGTAAATTAAATTTTATCATAGGTATGTAAGTACACAGAAAACAAGTAACTTAGAGTGTTCATTACTATCCAAGGTTTCGGATCTCCACAGTAGGTCTTGGAACGTATCCCCCACGGATACAGGTGAAATACTGTATTTAACATGGCATCAGTGCAGTTGTGCTGCACTGTGTTTGGTAATTACTTTTTAATGCCTTTTCTCTTTAAGGAGCATCCTTCCACTATATTACTGTTCATGTTACATGTTCTGCTCTTATGTTCTTATATACCAGTCCTTGAGTTTGAGTTCCAAATCTGCCTTTAATATGCCAGTAGATAAGCTTATGTTTGTCTTAAGTTTATGTTTGGTTAACTGTCCAAAGCACCTTACAGAAATCATTTATTAATAATAATATTCCATCCATCCATTTTCCAAACCACTTCTTCTTCTGGGTTGTGGGGGGTCTGGAGCCTATCCCAGAAGCTACGGACACGATCTGGGGAACAACCCAGGACGGGGGGCCAGCCCATCGCAAGACACACTCACACACCATTCACTCACAAATTGCCACCTATGGGCAATTTAGTAACTCCAATTAGCCTCAGCATGTTTTTAGACTGGGGGAGGAACCGGAGTACCCAGAGGAAACCCCATGACAACATGGGGAGAACATGCAAACTCCACACACATGTAACCCAGGCGGAGACTCAAACCCTGGTCCCAGAGGTGTGAGGTAACAGTGCTAACTACTGCACCACCATGCTGCTTGTTATGGCAGTGTGCCAGAGTCCTGCACGGGTCCACTTTTGGAGACCTGCATCCGCATAGTACAGCACCACACCTGCCCGTGCACCCATGATTATTTCAAAGTTAAATCCACACCCGCCCGGGCCCGTTAACATTCCGCCCGTTACCCACCTGTACCCGTGATAAATTACACACAATTATTTTGTCTATGCACCTCTCAACGTGACAAGCGCTAGGCCTACATGAATTTTGAATTGAAACGAAAAAGTCAGTTTAACACAAAATCAAATCAGATAGATCTAAGCTATCCATACTGTGACAAGCGTGAAAGAGAGAACACGACAACCACGCTCCAGTAAGGATTCTGTATTTCTCGGCTCAATGAGCCTCGAAGAGCAGTTTTGTACACAGAGAATACAGCACCCCCACTGGTACGTGCTGGTAATGCTCTACAACGGCAAAAACAATGGCATTAAATTAGTGCCAAAACTTGCGAGCATAAAAACCATGCGCACGTACGCGCTCTCGAGCAGAAAACCCATAATCTCTACGCGCTCGCGTTTGCACAGCACTCCCTCACTTGCTCGGCGTTAAATTCGTGCCAAAAGTCAAACCACGCATGCATGTGCGCTCGCGAGATGAAAATCCATCCTCTCTACATGCTTACATTTGCTTGCGTCTGATTGTTTTTTTTAAATATTGACTACGATTGGCTATTTGCTTTGGTAGAAGATGAAGATAACTGGTCAGTGACCGCGGTTAAGGTAGCCTCATATTCGATATTCAGTTTTATGGCTTTAATAACTTTTGATGGAAGGTGGGACATTTTTAATCACAGATTCATGATATCCAGTACACAGACAATGATGCACACCGATTATTTTTGCGCTTCAACCCATTTTGTGATTTGTACAAAGTCGTATTAATAGCTAATATTATATATTCTTTCTGCTGTAATGACATGGTGGTTTAGCATTTTGGGCTCATGGCGACTGTTGCACACCCCTTTGTTTCCCCATCTTGCTTTACGTACAAATTTTAATTAATTTTTGAATGTTCAAATGTATCCGCATAATGTGCAATGGACAATACATGGATGGGTTAATAACTTTAAAACTAGACAAGAAAGGGACATCTAGTGGAGTGTGCTTTGATCAGTGGACTACAGGGAACAATGCACACCCCTTGGATTTTCAGATTTATTTTTTTGTAATAGTTATTAATTATTATATTGCATCCACTTAAAGTGCAATGGGGCAACACATTAAGGGGTTAATAGCTCTAAAACAAAATGAGACAGCCATGGAGTGTGCTTTCATCAGTGGGCTCTGGGGGATAATGCACACCACTTGGATTTTCAAGATCACATTCTGTCTTACAGTTATTAATTATTACATTGTATCCATATGCCATTGCTCCATTTCATACATATTGACAGTTAATTCATAACACAAATTAATCCATAAATAAGTTGTAAAGTGTGATTTAGGCAGTGCACCGTGGGACAAGTCAAATGTGCCGTAGCCGAATTGCTTGATTACGTGTCACTGACCGGTTATCTTCATCTTCTACCAAAGCAAATAGCCAATCGTAGTCAATATTGGAAAAAAAACAATCAGGAGAGTTTAGCGGAGAGATTAGCCACCGTTCCCGCCTCCAAAGTGTCAAAATTCATCCTGTCGAGTGAGCGAGTGCTGTGCAGACGTGAGCGTGTATATAGGGTCCAGCGAACGCAAGCTCGTAGAGAGGGTGGGTTTTCAGCTCGTGAGCGCATATGCGCACGTGGTTCAACTTTTGGCATTAATTTCACGCCGAGCGAGCAAGGGAGTGCTGTGCAAATGTAAGTGTGTAGATAGGATGGGTTTTCTGCTCACAAGTGCATACGCGCGCGAGTTTTGGCACTAATTTTACGACTGGTGAGCGAGAGCACTAGCTGCGGAGTCCTCCTGAACCTTGGGCTGATGCAGCCAGTACATCACCTTGTTGATGAAGTCGGCGTATTCCGCCTCACTTATGGGAGGCATCTTCTTCTGGAGTCCGGTCATTCTGCTATGACTGCGTGCTGGACAAGCGAGCAGGGAACGTGGAATCAGGGTCAGGGAGGTGGAAATTCAAGACACAGGGTTTATTAAGGGAAAAAACAACAAAGCGAAGCACAATACGGCAACAACATCAATGACTGGACTGGGGAAACAGGCTTGACTTACATACACTAGACTAATAGGAAATAATAAGAAACAGCTGATGACATCGGGATTTCACATGAGGTTAACGAGGGGGGCGTGACACATGGAAGGATCGCACAAGCAGGTCATGATACCGGCCCTATAATAATAATAATAATAATAATAATATTTGTCTTTCCTGATTAGATAAATGACCATGACAACATAGAGTCACAAGCCACTACGGCAGTGTAGTACAGTCCATTGTGTAACATGCCACCCAAAATTTCTAATTGCCCCCCCCCCCAACCTGAGCAGTCTAGATCTGAGCCTGAAAAGTATTGCAAAGGAATTTAAAACTAGAGAGGAAACACAAAACTATAAAAAAAAAAATAAATAAATCCCACCCAGACCTCCCTTAGGGGCTCCGAATAGCTGATCTGTAGGAAAAAAAACACAAATACATCATTATTCACAGATATGTATTTTTTATTTATGATGCGCACAATCATATCCACAAAAATTTGGAGTGATTTGTACACGTGATAAGGGTTTTGCATATGTATGGATCACGTTTTGCCTATTTGTGGATCTGTAGAAAAAATCACAAATATATCACTATCCAGAAATATGTTATTTGTATTGTATGAAATCATGTCGAAATATGGAGTGATTTGTACACCTGAAATTGGTTTTGCACCTTTGTGGATCGTTTGTCTATTTGTGGATCACACGACATTTGTGAAGTTCTCCTTTTTATTTGCGAATTTTTGTCCAATTCGTTCAGCAGCTTATCTGTAGGAAAAAATTCAGAAATATGAGGTGCTATTATGAAATATGTATCGTATTGGGATATGGCAAAGCCATAACTGCAAATACCAAAAGCTTGCAAAATATTAAAATCATTTTTTTTTGTTGTCCTTTACCATAAAGATAAGTTTGGAAGATAAATGTTGTGCAACATTCAAAAACCAGGATATGTTGTTACTGAAAATAGGTGAAATTAAGAAAATAAAATGTCATAATTTTTCATTGTTCATAGGGTTAAGTGGCGACCGTCCCTGTGCCCGGTCAGTAAAAGTGGACTCCCCATGTCCCCTGGTCCAAATAACAGCAAGAGACAATGCTGTGTGGGCCCTCAGTGAACAGAGAGGCATCTTCTACAGGGAGGGACTTAGCAGCTTCTGTCCTGAGGGGGAACGCTGGAAGCATGATGATGTCAGGTATGCTTTTACAATTACACTATAATGACACATATCCTGTACAAAGTTACAGTGAATCTGAAACAGGGGAACACCCTGGATGGGATGCCAGTTCATCACAGGGCAAGGCAGGGGGACACCCTGGGCATAAGAACATAAGAACACAAGAAATTTACAAACAAAACAAGGTCATTCGGCCTATCAAGCTTGTTTGGGGAGAACTTAACTAATAGCTCAGAGTTGTTAAAATCTTATCCAGCTCTGATTTAAAGGAACTCAGGGTTTTCGTTTGCGCTACACTAGCAGGAAGACTATTCCATACTCTACACGCTGTGTAAAGAAGTGCTTCCTCAAATTTTTTTTAAAATGTTCTCCTGCTAATTTCCACTTATGTCCACGTGTCCTAGTATTTCAACTAATATTATAATAGCCATTTGGCTGAACAGCATCCAGACATATTAGAATCTTATATACCTGGATCATGTCTGGCTAACCTCTTCTCATAAGACATTCCTCTAAGACCAGGAATCATTCTCGCAGCTCTACATTGCACCCTTTCCAAGGCAACAATGTCCTTCTTAAGGTGTGGTAACCAAACCGGCACACAATATTCTAGGTGGGGTCTTACAAAGGAATTATATAATCTTAGAATCACCTCCCTTAAACTCCACACACCTAGAGATGTAAATCAGCATCTTATTGGCCTTTTTTTTTATTGCTTCCCCACACTCAAAGAACTCAAGTAAATTAGTTAAGCAGGATCTACCTCTTCTAAATCCATGTTGGCTATCCCGCAGAATGTTATTTGAATCCAGGTAATCTACCATTTTTACTTGGATTATAGCTTCCATTACTTTTCCCTAGATGACCCTAGATGGGATGCCAGTCCATCACAGGGCACTACCCTGAGGTATACCCAGGATGGGATGCCTGTCCATCACAGGGCACAAGGCAGGGGACATCCTAGATGGGATGCCAGTCCATCACAGGGCACAACCCTGGGGTACACCCTGGGCAGGGTGCCAGTCCATCACAGGGCACAAGGCAGGGGACACCCTGGATGGGATGCCAGTCTATCACAGGGCAAGGCAGGGAGACACCCAGGGAAAGCTGCCAGTCCATCACAAGGCACAACCCTGAGGTACACCCTGGATGGGATGCCTGTCCATCCCAGGGCACAAGGCAGGGAACACCCTAGATGGGATGCCAGTCCATCACAGGGCACAACCCTGGGGTACACCCTGGATGGGATGCCAGTCCATCACAGAGCACAAGGGAGAGGACACCCTGGATGGGATGCCAGTCCATCACTGGGCAAGTCAGGGAGACACCCAGGGCAGGGTGCCAGTCCATCATGGCGCACAAGGCTGGGGACACCCTGGATGGGGTATGCCAGTCCAAAATACAGTAGGGGACATCTACCTATAAATTCTCTAGGACTGTGAATCGATTTTAAAAAAATTACAAATAAATCACACAGCTTTCTGTGACTAATCCCGATTTATCACACCTAACATGAAAACTTAGAATTATAAATACTTACACATTGAATCCCTAAATGTCCAATTAACAAAAGGGGGAGTATACAGATCATTCTCATCAACTCAATACTGTAACAACAATTTTCTCAGCTTTTTAAAATTAGTTTAAACTGAATTTTGCATCTGGGGTACTTGATCGGTTTTGTTGTAGTACAATTTGCAAAAAAATTTCAAGGATTTTTTCAAATTCTGCAGAAGCATTGTATGTTCATTTTCAGACTAATCGCCCCACAAATGAAGCAGCACTGCTATGTGGCAGCAAAGGGAAGAAATGGGACCTATGTGTGTTTTTGTTGAGTTTTTTTATTGTGCCAAAGGAACATCAGGAAATCATTGTAGTTGTACAATTAAGTCTTTTGGGAATGTGAAGATTAGAGGTTTCACCCCTCCTGTATATTGCACAATGGCCCTGTATTGAAAAATTAAATGATGTGTCCAGCTTTGAACCAATATGCAGTGACATGTATTTCGCAGTTTCTGGTGGCGCCAAAGTGAGATCAGTTTAGTTTTTTTTAGGCACGTCAAACCAAAGCACAATTTACATTAGTAGGGTCAACTATGCTTCTGTAACTCAATCGGTAGTTAACAACGCAAAACTTATGGGTTCAAATCCCAGGGAGCACACGTAAATTGTAGCCCTTGTCTCTACTGTAAGACTTTTTGGATAAAAAAAAAACTAAATCTCCATGGCCCCTCCAGACATTTGTATATACCATTAACATACCTGTTGTTATTGTTATGTCATGGAAAATGGAGGTCAAATGAGAAATACATAGAATATAAATATTTAGACCTATAAAACATATGAATTTTATAAATAACAATTTAATATATGAGTACTGACTTCACTGCTTCTATGTGTTAATCAAAGTTAATAGTAGTAACACTTTGAGTGAGACAGTGTGAAGTCCTCCATCCTGCCAGTATGAAGTTCTGCCAAATCATTTGTACAACGTGGAGTTGGGGAATTGCAGGAGTCTGGCACACTGTTCAGTAAATAACTCAGATCTGTCGTGTTGGGCACTAGAGACACATCAAATATCAGTGGAAAAGCCTGGAAATTTAGGGACCAGCACCACACAAAACTATTTTTTCCCTTGTTTTGCGCATAAAAATAGGGAGGAATTACATTAAAGATAAAGATAATAAAAAACGATGCAGCTTGTTGTATTCTTAAAAGACTTATAAATCCATTCTCTCCATAATACAGCTGCTCCTTGTTTCAGATCTTGCTTTTACCAGCTCCTCTGAAGAAATGAAATTACAATTATTGTGCACAGTTTTTTTTTTTTTTTTTGCATGAAAGCCTGAGATGTCACGTACAAGCCTCTTGCGTCCTGTTCCATGGAATAGTCTTCCTGCTAGTGTAGTAGAAGCTAAATCCCTGGGTTCCTTTAAATCAGGGCTAGATAAGATTTTAA
>JAODLC010000028.1:8506252-8533112 GCA_026781145.1 Hippopotamyrus pictus | reverse complement strand
AATGAACAGTTAACAGTTCAGACATCACCCGTTCCCCGTTCCTGTCGTTATTTTTTTCCTGTCTATACCTCTTTAGCTCAACGGAGCATTCACAGTGTTTGTTCTATTAGAATTCTACGTTCTTACGTTTTCCCACTTGAAAATAATATTTTGTATCGCAATTTTTCCAGATTGGAGACAAGCAACACATCCTTAGGCCTATATAATTTCCATACGTGAGTACTTGATAAAATACTTTTTTAAATATTGATTTTTTTTATTAGTTAGTCACAGGATCGTCAAATTATAATACAATTTATATATTAGCAATCTCGCCCCCGCCTTTCTGTTTCGCAAATATGAATGGTATGCCTTTGCGTTTAACTTGAATATTTTTATTATTGAAGGTGATGCGCTGGAATTTAGTTTTCATAATATACGTTTTATTTTCGACACTTACATGTTTCATTTTAAAATCATTGCATATCTATGCAAATCTGGATCGCATCCGATGCTATAAATATGTTGGCACTGCTGTGTTTCAGGTAGTATAATCATGTTAAAATTAGCATTAAAATAAGTTTGCGTAACTCAGGCATATTGCATGTATTTCTTGGCTGAATCCAAAATATGGGTTAAATGTATAGTTGAACAATTTATGGGGTTAATGTACTGTGTAATTGCTATTTTACAGTGCAGACTTTGCGTGCCAACGAAAGGAGCAGAGGCACAGAGAACAGAAACGGTACTATTCATTGTTCTCTTTGGTGAGATTTCGACTTTTATCCTTGTTAATGTATTACATGAAACGTATGGTTCACTCTATTTGTTATGGCTTGTCCATAATTATCTTTCTTGTAGACAAAATATGTAAGGCTAGAACTGTTTGTATTGATGTGGTATTTTTAAATTAAGATAACGGATTAACCATAGACATATTAAGTTTCACTAAAACAAATTTTACTGCACATGAATTTACCAGAAAGCGGGTTAAAGAAGGGAAACTTTTTCATCGCATATCTATTTTTTTACACTCAATTTAAAAATGTAATGGTGTTTTTATATATTTAGAAAAACACTGGTTGTTAAACATGATACTCAAAGAGGTGGTGATCTAGAAGACGAAAAACAGTAAACGATTAGTTTCAAAGAAATCTGAGAGCGGCAGATTGAGGGCGCTCGAATCCTACCGTAAATATTGGTCTAGTCAGCATTTTTTTCCTGTATAGCTTTTCAGTTAATAACCAGAATAATATTACTTGTAACAATTTCATAATATGTAGGCTTAGTATTAGCTTTAAATTGACCTTTTTGCAAACATTTAAGTGCATTTATATATTGAGATATAATTTTGATTAAAGTGGATATTTGTTTAATTAACGATGTAATTAAACCGAGCCAATTAAAATAACCCGAGACTGCATTATTGCAATTACCTATGTCATCAAGTTATTTAAGAGGCAAAGTAAACTTTTTTATTATGTTGAAAAGAGAAATATAGGCCTATCAAACTTAATGAAAGCCGGCATATAGCCGTAACAAACCCGGTCCCAGATTATTAGTACAAATTTTATGTAAAACATTCTGTGTAAAAGAAATGATCATTAGCCACTTTGATCAGCTTTTAAAGAGAAGTAATGTGAGGTAAATTTCGTAGAAAGATTTATAAAATTATTAATTTACTGGAGCATATTTTAAACATCCATTTGTTTGATTCTAAATAACATATAATCTATATATTTATACGATAATTAGATTTCGCGATTAGTTTTTGAGGGAAAAAACATATTTCTTCTTTTTAATTTTTCTTAGACGAGGGGATGTACTGAGATTATGACGATTTAATCTAAACTGCGGATAAATGTTAAATATTTTGTCCATTACGGGGATATGTTTTGGTAAAGTAATATTTAACATTAATATCTAGTAGGACTCATTTAAAACGCTGTGAAAACCGCACATTTGTTCACGTTTTATTATTATTTTTAAAGAACAATGGAGTTTAACAGGAATCTTATAAAACCCAGTACTTATCAAAACCTGTACGAATACTAGGATTAATTGACAATTTGATGTTAGCCTTATAGATTGTGTAGAGGAATGTTTCTAAAAACAGAGACTTTTACACTAAAGTTTAAACTGGAAATCTTTAACTTGTTTGAAGTTTACTTGAAGCAACAATTTGCCATGATGTTTCCACGGCCAATCCTTTCTATACTCTATACTCGTCATGCCGGACGGAACTAAAGCAGAGGGATTTGTGTGAATGAATTAGAAGACACTCGACAGATCGTGAATAATTGTTTTAATAGCCAAGCAAAGCGTGCGACTGGGTGCACAGAGCTGTCGGGTTAAACAAACAAGTTGTACCCTGACAAAATCGGATTGTTAAAGTGCAAAGTGGTGTCATTCCAATTTACCTTCCCTTACCGCAAAACCACAGATCTTACAGCCGGGAGTTCAAATGTTCAAATTAAACAAATATAACAACATTTTCTTTAAGTGAATCTGATCTTTATTTGTAGTACCGGAGCAGACACTACCGCGACAGATAGATGATCTCTGATTCTTCAACGCTAACCAAAGGTAACATTTATTTTAAAAATATTATAACCGATAAATACATATATTTATGGACTCAAATTTTTACAGGAGTATGTAATCCTTCGGACAGCTTTACCTCTTACACATTATATATGGATAATATTGTTAAAGTTAGAGAAACCGCAAAACAAACAAGAAATAACACGTATCGCCTGTACATTATTTCTGATAATTGTCATTATCGTCAGTGCTAGCGTATTTTCATTGCACATATATCCCGTTTCTAAATATTTATGTTAAAAATACATTTTAAAAATACATTAAAAAACGCAGACAAACGCATGCACAAAATACTCATATTTAATTAAACGGATATTGTGACATTCATAAATTTTGCTTAGGTTATAAAATAAATAAATGTAATGGGTGTATTAAGCAAAACGAGGAATGTATTATAATTTCACCTGCTACAACTAATACTACAACTGACGCTGCTGCTACACAATTTGAATCAATTTTGCATTGTTTAAATACTATGCAAAAAAAAAAAAAAAAAACCTTTTAACGATGCTATAAAATCACATTATACACTCAATACATGAAATTTATTCGTAGGACGACAGGTTACGTCAATAAAAACAATATAAAACTTTTCGATATTTCTGTTTTTTCGAATTTGTTTCATTAGCTATGTATTAAAATATTATTGCCTTTTGCGAATGGTTTTCTGATTATTTTCAAGCTTACGCGCTATGTCTCTGTGTGTTCTAGAATTGTTCGTAGGTGCGCAGTGTTTTGAAAGCAAATTCTCATTCTGTTCAGTAACTTCTATAGTCGACGGAGTTAATATGCCATGACCAAGGCAATCCAGTGCTGCACACCAAACCGAACACGCGTAGTTGTGATGTTCCCACCACGGTATTTTTTTAAATTAAGTTGCGGGCATGCTGTTTAAGTTAAAGGGTAAGACTGCTGCTGTTAACTTTATATTGACACAATTCAAGGAATAATGCGCTTCATTGTCTAATATGTGTTTTAATTTGCGCAGTTCTGAGATAGTTTACTACAAGAATTATCATAGAGAGAGACAGCAGATTTCAGCATAAATTTCAACATGAAGTTCTCTATTAATAAGACTTACCTGACTGATTTACCTGATTTTTTTTAATATAACTTTAAACTGAGATAATGTGAAACGTGCAGTAACATTTGTGTAACGTGTAAAACTAACGTAATGTTTGTAGAGCAAGATTAATTTAATTTTAAAATGTCGATGGAAAATGTATGCAAAACACTTCTTTGAAATTAGGGACTGCATTAGCTGTGAGATTGCTTGAGAAACGTAAAAATCATACTTCCGTATTCGTATTGTCTTGCACATATTTTCAATTTCTGCAGTAATGTAATACTCTTATAAATGTAATTTACAATGCAGACATATCAATAGAATATGTGCTAACATCTATGGTAGGCTACATTTTACAGGACCATGATGTTGATCTGTGTAATAAAAGAGAATAGGATAGCAGAAATGTTACACTGTTAGCGGAAGGTTGAATGAATGTAATTCCAAATAATCCAAATGAACGGCTGCCATTGTTGTTACTATTGTTATTCTATTGTTGCCAGATTTGTCCACCTTGTGTATGTAAAACCTTGGTCTTTGGGGTTATGCAGTTAGATTTATCTCACTTCTCTTATCCACTGGCCGGTCTGACAGAAAAAAATTGTGGACTTGTAATATAAACACCAACATAAATGTGTAGTATAAAGCGTTCTTGTTTGGTCACTATTAAGTAATAAATTCATTCCCGCCTGCGAATGCAAGATAAAATTAGATGCGTGTTAATTAATTTTGGTTTTAGTAAATTAGTAGTATTAGTAAAGAAATAATAACGTAGCCGTAGTAGTGATAATAAGGTAATAGAAAAAACTGTAATTCTTTTTTGAGTTCAGTGTTTCAGTTTCTATCATCGTCATCATCATCATCATCATCATCATCATCATCATCATCATCAACAACAACAATAACAATATAGATAAGCGGCTACAGAAAATGGATGAATTATTATTATTATTATTATTATTATTATTATTATTATTATAAAATAGAAGCAAATGATGGTGAATATATATCCATATGATATATTGACAATAAAATATGAACTCCTAGTGTTAGTAGCTGGACTGACACATGCTGTTTGACTTTAATACGTAATATATTTTAATCTACAGTTCTGTTTTCACACTGATATGCTTGATTGTATTTAGAAAGATATATCTGTGTATATACACCCAAATGTGTGTACGTACATATATATGTTAATATGTATACACATTTGTTAATACAGCCTATGGTAACCCTTATTGTGTTTTTAATTTTAAATTTTGCAAATTACATTTGTAAAAACTCATAATAACTAATAATTTTTTATTTGTATGAAAAATTGTGTTACTTTTGGTAACAATTTTAACAATATCATTAACATTTTTTGTTGGTGTTTTGTTAGAGTTAAAATATTAAAGAATAACACCAGTACTTCATTAAACCTGTTTGAATTTTCTTGAATTTATGCTATTATACGCAGTACTAAAAGTTTAAAATATGAATAAAATAAGAATGCATATGGAATCATACCATTTTGTTACTATATTTTGAAGAATTAACCCATAATTTCCAAACTGTCCAAACAAATCCAACATAAATCCAAGATATTAAATTGTGTTTGAATTATAATACAAGACCATATGCTTTCCATAAATGAAATAGACATAATTTCATTGAAAAAAAATAATTATAAATGATTTCTATTAAATGATCTCCATTTTTTGTGGGTCCTTTATTTAAAAATGTGCACATAATGTTTGATGTAGGTCCTAGTGTATATGAATTAAGTCTCTCAATACTGTCTGTATTATGACAACTGTGGCAACCACTAATCTACTACAACACCAACAGTGCATTGTACAATATTTTTACTACACCATACACTATTTAGTGCATCTATATGTCCTGAGAGATTTTAAATGTCTGTGTTCATAACCTCAAATTCTTTTCAAATGCATTTATATTTGTAATCAATCAGATGCAATCTCATGTAATCATTACATTTTGGGGGTTGTACCTTCTAAAATGCAAAATACCCATCATGAGAATTCACAATGGAAACTGTGAACAGAATAAAATATGGCATTCAAATGTACATGTAAGTTATTAAAACCTATATTATAAGACATTTGTAAGATTTACCCCCTTCATGTCATGTGTTTACAGGCTCATTGTAATTTGTTAGACACCTGCATGAATTATTGGGCATTTTTACAATGTGTCACATGAATCTGCAGGAATTCAGTTACACATTTCTCAAACATTTTGAGCTAATTAAATTCAGTATTCAGGTAGATGAATACATCGCTATACATCACTTTCCCCTGAACTCTTTGGTGTAATAGAGTGTTGTAAAATAACTAAATAAATAGTATTTGATGTCACTTTAAAGATGGAAGCATATGTTTCATTGTCATATGTTCCATTTTCAAGAAAAACTTAAGTATAGGAATCCTACTTTTTCTCCAACAATCACATAGGATGGAAAGAAGATGAGAATTGTTTTCAGCATATTTTTTTCCTTGTGGGAGAGGCAGGTTGTCTGTCACTAGAGTGTAGGCGACAGTCTGTCTACTAGCAGTAAACTGATCTTTCGAGAGCTGGAGGAAAACGAGCAAGATTCCAGGGTTGTGAGCTGAGATATTGATCTACCTCAACCACCTAAACAAAGCCTCACCTGTTTCCCTTGTCCATCCTCTATATTAGTCAGTCTAATGCTTGTTTTGTTTGACGTTTCTTTTATTTCTGTGGATTTGAGCTTTGATACACTTTGGGGAGTATATAAACACCTTGTACTTGGCCATCTATGTCTTTTCCTGAGCTCCTGGTACTTAAGACCATCCTATTTTTCTGTGCACTAGAACAGAAATATACTATACTTGGTCTTAACAATTAGGTCAAGAACAAACGTTTTCGTTCTGTGAAATAGTGTCCAGTAACATCAAGAATGAGATACAGCTAATTACTCCTTTATGTCAAGTTAAGGTTTAATAAGTTGGTTCCACTAAAAGGTCTTGTATTATTTATCAAAGATCTCTTTGAGCTGCTTGTTAAACATACTTGGAATTTGTTTCTGTGCTTGTAAGATTCTATCCTTCATGATTTTGAGGAGACTTATTGGGGTTTTTCTTTTGAGCCACTGGAGCATAAACTTGTGCCTTGTGTGTTTTTTGTAATATTTAATATTAAGGTTTCCTTGCAAATGTTGTCACATTATATTGACAGATTGGCACACATAGATGACTGACCAAATCTTTTGCAAAAACAGGCTTTTGAAAAATACCCAAATAATGAGAAAGGACTGTAGTTTACATGTAAGAGATCAGGAACCCCAAATACTGACAAAATTGATTCCTAGTGCATGATCTTATAGAATTCAGTGTTCAGTATTGAGGTTAATTCATGTCCTTACATATTTGTTTTTCAATATAATTACTTACACAGGAGAAACACAAGAGACCTGGAGCATGACAAACTGACTAACTAGCTAAAAAAACGAGTGAATAAATAAGGAAATAGATTCAAATATTTAAGAAGAATGATGAAGCATTTACACTGGCATACCTTTAACTTTATTACATCATGTTTTGACTTTCCAATTTTCATAAATAATATGCATTTCAGTACTAACAATGTTGCTGAAACTAATGCAACTATATAATATTTTATTTGTAATAACACAATATAAATTTTAGGTGCATGACTTTCTTGTTATTTAAAAAAAAATTTAAGCATACTAAACGTAGAAGTAATATAAAATACAATGAAGAAAAAATGTATGTTACAGACCTTTAAAATACTTATTTGTATTCTATTTGCACCTGTATACAATGGAATATAAATAATAAAATCTCAAAATATCTTTTTCTTGTTCTAATTCAAGTTTCAGCATTATAGATTACTTTTCCATAAATTACCACAGAAACCTTATAAAGTGGTGGATGCTGGGGCTATAAAATTGGGTTGTACTTTTCTTGGATTCTGAAAAATATGAGATATAAAACAATGCTAAGTAATCCGTACAGGAAGTTAGAATCTATAAAGAAGGTCCCAAATAGACTTTTTATGCTGGATTTTTTTTGTCTAATGTACAGCTGCAATGGATTGGAATTCTATCAATACCTTAATTAAATATTATTGTTACATTTTCTGGTTCCCTTTTACATTTCTTTATCATAAATATTAACAATAATATTAGCTTTATACTTTGCTTGAATAATAGGCATAAAATGACTGTAATTCAGATAAGTTAGAAAATATGTTAGCTTTCACAATCTGTGTATCTTTAAACAAGGGAAATATTCATCAATGCTACTCAATGAGAAGATACTGGTTAAATTCTTTTTCTTTACAGAAAAGACCCACAGAACAATAATGTAAAGGTAAAAAGAAGCATTTGCAACCATCCCAAGATATACAAAGAAGAGATGCAACTATAACCGTAATCACATTTATATTTTATTTAATAATAGTTTTACTGGACCTTATAAGCAAATTAACAGTTTACAAGTAGCCGATTACAATGTAATAGTTACCAAAAATGTAAAATGTAAAAATGTTTAACTAAAAATATAACAGGAAATACTGCAAAGCAAAATCACATTAGGACTTTTACAATGCTTTTCAGTAAACCGTGTTTGCATAAAGGGAAGACATCATTTCTTTAAACAAATGAACACATGGTGCTCTTCACTGCTTAATCAGGAAAAAATACTGTTACAGACATGCTCACAAATTTTAAACTGCATTGGAGTGTATGTACTGTAGTAGTCGTGCACAACAATATGGGCAATACCACTGATTTTTCATTGGTGTGTTTTCTGAAACATAACATCAAAAGATAATCATAGAGGCATTGTTTCAGTATAATTTTCATTTCTGAAACAAATTTCTGAAATTCAGATATAATAAACTGGAATATATCTAAGCTAAATACAAATAACCAACCAATAACTAAATTCTTTTAGCAAAAAAAAAAAAGTCAAACAATAAATTTCAAATGATGTGAGTGTGTACATGCCCTGTGGTGAACTGGCATCCTGCCCATGTGCCTTATGCCCTGTGTTGTCAGGGAGAGGCTCCAGGTCTGCACATGAGCCTGACCAGGATAACTGCTTAAAAGATGGATAGGTGGCTCTCAATAAAGGATTTAGATATTAAAATGTTTTGGTTGACCTGCCCTTCCATTATAATCTCCCTGATTTTGTTATGTCTAAATGTTTCAAAAATGCATCATTGGTCTTATATCATAAAACATGCAGGTAAGTGTATGGCTTCATTTGCCACACCTGCTCATTATATGAATTCAAGTGAAACTGGAAAATATCGAAGAATATTAAAATACTGAGAGCTGATGAATGATGATGAATATGTAAACCTTTGAGGTACTCTGAATTATTCAGTTGTAATAAATCAAATATATCACTGAACATCAAACAACACTAAAATTCAAACCAAAAGTTATTTGATCAATACAGAGACACATGTTTCCACATTTAGTGTATTTTGTGAAACACCACTCTATGTAAACTGTAATACTTTTCTAAACTGTTCAGAACATGTCACGTTGCATAAAGCTAGAATTTTTAAGAAGAGGTTCAATTGTTATTTTATAGTAGTATAACGTTAATATTTGTTGTACTGTTGTATAATACCACCCTAAATCTTGCATACTGTAAGGTATTTATGAGCTATTTAACAAATACTTTTTGCTTTTATTGCATTTTCATTGTTGCCCTTTTCCTAGGTATCTGGCAGAGCTCATTGCTGTAGATGTGAATCTATTTCTTCATGTGTTGATCTCCCATGCTGGGAATGTTTTCAGTAGTAATCAAGGTCCGTGCAACTTGTTTGTGAAATGTTTTGCCTTTATAGTTTAGAGGTGCTATACTATTTGTAAATAGAGAGGCATGTAGTTAGAATTTGATTAAACTACTATAGGCGCTGGATAAAAATAACACAATACTAGAATTTTAGAATTCAGATTTTTTTATTAATCTTTTTCCTTTTCCATTTTGGATACCTTATATCAGATTTAACAGCTGCAACTTGAAACCAAAATGCTTTTTAAAAAAGATATAATGTAATACAGAGTCAACAGAGTGATACCATTTCAGACACATACCAAAATGTACTAATCTTCTAAATATAATAAAAAAACTTTTTTTTTTTTAAACTTTAAACATTTATTTTATATTTATGCAGTTACCATATTAATTTTCTCATATTTTCAAAACAGACTCTGGGCATGCTTTTTTATTTTAGTACAATAAAACAGTTAAGCAAATGATTAAAAAACAAATAAGTACATTTACTGAAGGTAATTTCCCCTCTACATAACTACATTTTCAGATAATGTATCTATTCTGTGTTATTTGACAAATGTGTCAAATTAGTTTCACTGTTAGAGTACCATCTATATGACATAACTCAAAATGGTAAGGGACATTTCAAGAAGTCAGTAGCTAAAAACTATTGAATACTGGTTTAGTGAGGGATACAAGTGGTGCCATTGGTCCGTTGTTTTAATATTTGCCAAAAGTTCAATGACGTCATGTGTGGTGATATTAAATAAAGTAACAATATTTACATTTTGCCAGGAGGTGTAACTCTGTCATTGCAATTTGGGACCATTAAAATATGTTGCATTTGTACATACAATTTGTTTAACATAAGTAAAAATATGTTGAAATACAGCGTTTGTGGGTCAAAAACACCTGTCAAAGAGTAAAATATGACCATTAAGGATTGTGAGGAGCCTCTAGTGGCTGGCATTGATCAGCTGACTAGGGAGAGTCAATTGGCAGGGTTTGGCATGGCAGGCTTACTGCAAGGCTTCAATAGTGGGTGAGGTGTATGTGAGTTCCTGGTTGCCAATGGTGAAGATTGTGCCAGTCATCCAATCGGTGTTTAGCCCTCCCACATGGTGCCAGCTGATTTGCACTGTGAAAAGACGGCTGAATTGGCAAGGTTGTGAATTAGAGGAGCACACATCAGCTACCCTCAGCCTTCTGGCAGACACAAATGCTGTTGTGCAATGAACGACAAACAGCTGAGCCTAAACAATGTCTCTTTCTATCTCTCTCTCGCTATCTATGCAAAGCACACCCATACATGTATATATGTATAATTACACCAGCCATAAGGAGATATGCAATTTTATTTTAGCTCAAAGAAAACTCTTAATATATGTCAAAGAAATGGCAGAATCTCTAAAACATGCCAAGCAGAAGAATATAACGATTTACAAGTAACAGATGCACAAAGAAGGCAGTCCTTCTTTTTATGAAATTTGCATCTTGTAAACAGAGTGCTAAACTCTTTGTTCTTCTTGCTTCTTGACAGACTGCCAATGCTTTCTGTATGTGAACGGTGTGAATCACACACATGGACACAGATTTGTCATATATCTATTTGAATGCATCCATCCAACATCAAACCTCTTGTTTTGGATGGGATCCCAGTGGGGCCAGGCAGAGTAGGGCACAAGGCCAGAGTACACCCTGGATGGGATGAGAACACGCGCACAGTTACACACTGTAGAGACACCAATTAGTCCAACTGCATGTCTGTGAACTGCAGTAAGAAAATGCAGAGCCCAAAAAAAAAAAACACACACACACACACACACACACACACACACACACACACACACAATAAGAACACGCGCACTGTGCACATGAAGAGTGCAGGCAGGTTGCGAACCCTCAGCCCTGGAAGAAGTGAGGCAGAAGTGAATAGATCTCTGTCCTGCCCCCTTTAAAAGTAGATTTGTAGATTTAATTTTTTTTTTTATCAGACTTGATAGATTTGATGGATAACTGATTTAGCATGAGGATTACAAACTGAAAGTACTACGCCATCATACACACACATACACACACACACATGCACACATGCATGTACGCACACACATTTTAATATGTAAAAGAACACTCAACTTAAGAAAATCTGTCATTCTTATATTACAGATTCTACAAGTACAGCTCCAAAAGCTAGTAAGTTATCTGAAACTGAAGGCATTAACACAGATGATCATATTCAGAGAGAAAGGAATATGGAGTTTCCATTATACCCAATGCAACATATTAAACACTGTCACTGTTGTCATGTCTGCCACGACACCAATAAACCTTTATTGTAACTTCACTATCCATAATGAGCTTGTGCTGAACAGCCCCGCCTTCCCTTCCCTCCCTTGGTGCTAGCACCTGAAAACAGAGAAACACCTTTTTTGTGCTTGTGATGGTCTTTGAAATTTGTGAAAATAAAGGACTGCAGAAATCCATTCCCCCTGCCAACAGCGTAGAGCATGGAACCAAGTTTGCCCCTGCCACCAATTTCACAGACCAATTATCTACTTGGAATCATGGGAGTTAAATAAACAAACAGCAGCCCCCACTGCGCGATTGCAGGTCTCAGGCTAGTGGGAGACATGCAAGCCTCTGAGGCATTTAAAAGGATCAATTCTTCATCAAACAGTGCCCACAGAGGTCTGCTGCTCTGGCTTCCAGGTCTTTTGTTCATTGGGTGCCTCATTTATTGGGTGTCTGTTTTCACAAATCCATTCCTTTCTATATATATATATATATATATGTGTGTGTGTGTGTGTGTGTGCGTGCTTATAAGGTCCCTTACCTTGTGGGGACCAAATGTCCCCACACCATGATGAATACCCATTTTTTTTACCTTAAGGGAATTGTCAATTCATTAAAATCTGTGACTGCAATGAAAAAGCTAAAAATGCAAAAACTCTTGTATTTTTTTTTTGGTTACTTATGGTTATGGTTAGGGCTGGGTAGGGGTTAAGGTTCTCATAGTTAGCATTAGCATTTTTCCCATAAAAATGAATAAGCGGTCCCCAAAAAGATATGATTACACGAGTGTGAGTGTGTGTGTATATATACATATATAATTAATACATTAATAATAATATTAATAATAATAAATATACATATTTAAATTATAAAGATAGATGGATAGAGAGAGAGAGCAAGAATGAGAGAGCACAATTGGTTTCCCAAATTTTTCCATCGATTCTAAAATTGTTGTTTCTGCCCTACTATTTTTTTTTATTTTTATTTTTTTCCCTTTTATCTTGATTTACGACTACAAAGACAACAGCAGTACTGTTTGGTTGCAGGTGGTCACTCTTGAATTACTCAAGCAAAGCTATTTTGAAAGGATTGGTTAATAGCTGTTGAAAATCAATACTACCCTAAACTGATGGAAGGTAATTCACGGTTTAAATCGTAAAGTCCTGTCAAAGTATATGACACATAAATTCTCTTGTCTATACATACACACATGCACACACATATACTTGAAGAGACACACATACAAATCCTTTAAATTTGTCACATTTTTGAAATGTCCTAATTTATGTCATGTGAAATGAAAATGAAACCCGTTTTTCAGGTTTCAAAAAAAGTGTGCTGTACACTGGTACTCTAAACGTTTACTATACTCTACACAAAGAAATACCAATTGTGATGACTTTAATTTAAAGATCTCATTCATGATTGAATTCTACACAGGATACATTCATTAAGCCGTAGCATTATTTTTCAGATGTTGATTTTTTTTGTCTTCTCGTGCATAAAATGCTGTTTTTCCTGGTTCTTAAAGTTTTTTTTTTTTTTTTTTTTAACTAACTTCACATTGCCTGCTGTGGCTGCTTTTCCCCCCACATGTAGGCTTAGTGGGGCTTTGTCAATGACATCGTTTCTCAACATTTTTATTTTCAGAGAGACTAAGCTTTTGTGGAATTATTGTAGTAGTTACATTTGTTGTGAGAACTTTGGACAGAGAGACAGGAAAGCATCCCTGGATGTGGTTTTTTGACATGGCTCTGGATCAATCCACAACCAGTAAATGGATATTATTAAACAGCATGGGGTGGCTCACACAGGGGATGAGGCCTTACGGAGAGCAGGCGGCTTGGCGGCTCCTCTTGCGCACTGCAACAGGGCAATTGTCGACACGCTTTTTCCTGCCAATCTGCAGCTCTCTTCCAACTGTGGCTGCCATAGCAACCTGTTCTTACCCGCCGTGGCAGCTGGCGGCCCTCCGCTTATAGAGTTGTGCGCCTCTGTGATTGCTGCCTCTTAAAATGAGGGAAAATGGCCTCCGTAATACTCATGGCCTTTCAGCCCTCCAGTGACTCAACTTGGACAGCAGAAATGAAAATAGTCTGGAAAAACACCACGATAGTTTGATTCCACAAACTGTGTACAGAAAAGTGTGTGAATCTGCGGAGTGTGTTCTGCTTTTGATATGTGTGTATGCATACCATGCCCACTATAATATAAAACAGAGATATTTTCTTGTCTCTTTAGAAACAACTGTTACAGGTTACACCTGTTCTATTCAATGCTACCATGAGACTAACTACAGTATAAAATATTTATTATATTTATAATAAATATATTAAATATTTATTACAAAATGAATAGACAAACAAACTTAAATAACAGTATACTATACATTCACATTTAACACAGTCAGCATTTGAATGCTGTGTAATTATTAAAAAAATATAAAAGCAACACATATGGAAAAATAAAAGCTGAAGCTAGTTTCACTACTGTAGTTTAATTTTCATGTCTTTAAACTGAACAAATTAGTGGTTAACATGATATTGTTATGCAGATGTACTCAACCAGTGCTGAGCACAGATACTCACACACACACACACACACACACACACAGCACATACATTTCATTTTACACTTAAGGAATGAAAGTAGGGAAATGAAAGTGTTTCACTTTACAGATGAGTAACACTTGATACCAGCTACCTATCACTTTAACCTTGCAGATTAATTCAGAAAGATGAGGAGGTTGATTCAATAGCACTAAAATGAACATGCTCTCTAATATTCAGTGGAACTAATGCAAGAGTCAATTATTTACCTTGAGCTAACTAACTTACTGTAATAACTATTGCTAATTAGCTATATTACACTTTCGTTAAAGATCCTGCAAAAGCTATCCTTGCCAAGTAGCACAGGAAGCACATTTTTAAGGTTTTGTGTACATGGAAATATTTTGGCAAATGAAGATGGCAGTGTACAATATAGCTGTTGTTCTTTTTTACTAATAAATTTAAACTTGTTTGAGAGGCGAGTGATTCTACTCCTCCTATGAATGACTAGCTGATTCATTGATGTCTCTTTTCTTTTACAGGCCAAATATGCTGCTATTAATTCACGGTATAAGCTATCCCTATATATCTTTGGTTAAAGCAAGAGGTGTCACTGAGTGCCAAACAAAAAAATAATAAAAATAAAACGTAGTGAGAATGAAAAAAGAAAATTGTGAAAGTTTCTTCCAAATTTTATTTGAGTATGTGTCAAGTAATTGTAAATATAGGTTTGGTGTGCACTTAAGAATATTGTTAAAAGCTTTGGATCTTTGAAATACTTTGATAGCTTTTAGGTTGGTCCAAAGAGAGTAGATATGCATACTTGCTTAAAATGCTGAAATGGAAGCACAGTTCAGGCACAAACAATCCTCGTCAGAAAATCCCATGAAGAATGTATAAATTAAAATAAATGACTACATGTGACATGATTTCATTCACAATTATACCCGGACAGTGAATAATTCTGACATTATTTATAAAAAATATAATAAAATTTGTCCAAAGATCTTATTGCAGATAGAGAAGTAAAGAATTAGTTTTTAAGATAGCACCTTCTCCCAGTAATAATAAAAGGTTGGATGGTGAACAAAACAATGTGATATAGGAGGACAAAATAGGAACTTGACTACAGGGTTGAAGATGAGCTTGAGAAAAAAAAAGTGGGTTAAAAAAAATACAAACATACAAGGAAACAAAATGGGCATCGGGTCTTGGTAATGGCTGTAATGGGGGTGCAGGCTCTGCTATTAGGGTCTGGTTGCATGTTCTGTGCCTTAGGGGAAAACATAAGCAATTTTTATGTGACTTGTAATATGGTACAGGTGATGTGAATGATTATCCTCACCTGATTTCACCCTGCCCTGGGACATTCACGTACCCCCATCTCACAGTGGCCGTCATATTAGACATTCCAAGTGCTGTGATTCATTTTTCTGAAACTTATTCATTTACAGGTTGAGCCATTATACTAGCTAATGTCACCTAATAGCGCAATTGATTTTAACTAGTAGTATCAGAGGATTAAAACAAAAAAAAAGTTCAGTTTGCTAATTAAGCATGCTATTAAAATTGAACATGAATGTTAAAAATAAATAGTTGCTATGAAGTGCAAAATTAAAGGATGGCTAGAGTGCAATTACAATCAATCCAACAGGCAGAGCAGGCTGTTTTTCAGGTGTTGGCACAGTTTTCAAGTATCAGAGCACTATACAACATTCATATGGGGTTATTTTAGCCAGATGCAAAACAAGGTTAAATATTATCTTAATAATAATATTGTCTAAATAATAATAATGTCTTAATAATCAGTCCTGAGCACGTAAAGCAATTAGAAGGTAGACATATTCCAACAATTTCTTCATAAATTATATTAAAAATGTCATATTTGTTTCAGTACCATATTCTCCCTTGTAAGAAAAAGAAGAAACTTTTTTGTTGTAATTTTATGATTTTTGTTGAATTCAAATTCAGGTGCCTCAAAGCTTTATTGCTGAATTAAGGTCCAAGTTATTTCTGGGCATGCTTCTTCCATGGATTCATAGATTCAATCTTGTTGTTTCAGTTTGTTTACACAATCTGCGGACTATTCATTTTGTTTTTCTGACTGTGTATGTACACTGCCTGGCCAAATAAAAAGTCATACACTTTAATATATCAATGGACCTCCTTTAGCTTTGATTATTCATTGTGGCATTGTTTCATTGAGCCTATGCAATGCTTCAACATTTATTTTAATCCAGGTTTGTATTAATATTTTGCTGAGATCTTGTATTGATGATGGGAGAGTTGAACCACTCTGTAAAGTCTTCTTCAGCACATCCCAAAAACATTCAGTAATGTTTTGAACAGTTATCAACTTGATTCCAATACTTTCAGCTATTTGCCTAGTTGCCTTCTTTACTTAATGCAGGCCAATAATTTGCCCTTTGTTAAATGCAGCAACATCGTTTCTGCGACCACATAACGCATCTTCAGACATGGTTGTTTAAGAAATCAGAAGCTACACACTGCATCAGTTAAAATTAAAGCAATTAGTACCAGCTGGAACATATTAATCACTGCAATAATGATCCAGTAATTGGCTCTTAAGTATTTGCTTATTGAAATTAAAAACAGCAACTTTTGGCCAGCCAGTGTATAAAAGCCCAAAATATAGTGAGTGATGTGTCAGGGTATACACCACCCAGGCTGGCAGAGCAATTCCACGGTTGGGCCCCTACTTGACTCCCTTAACTGAACTGCCTCAGGAACTATCAGACCCTACTTTCTCAGCTGTATGTTGCTTTATATAAAAGCTTCTGCTAAATAAATGTAATGCATAAACGAAATAGGATGAATGTTTTTTGGAAATTAATGGATAAAGTACTCAAGGCCTCAAAAATGCCACACAACAGACTTTGCTAGAATTTCTTTATTATTTAACAAAGGTGGCATCAAAATTTTAGCAGACACTGGACTAATGGACTAACTTCTCTGGGGGCCCTAGGCTGGCATAGGTATTGAGCCCCTAAGCTGAAAGAGTCTTAGCAAAATGAGCTTAAAGAGAAATGATAGAAAATTAAAAACAAGTGAGTGTCAGTAATATGCTAATGAAAGTGTGGGGTGCCAGTGGTACAACTTACCAATCAGTGTGGGGGTTGGAATGCTGTCGGTAACATTTGCCAACCTGGGTGAGGGTGGTATCATGCTGGTGGATCAATCAACTAGATTTAAAAAGTTTAACCATTCCCTCTTGCCGTGGCCCTTGGCTGTAGCCTAAGCCTCACGCCCCCAAAGCTAAAGTTAATCTTGAATTTTTGCATACATTTGTTTAATTGTGTTCTCTCTATGTCTGTTTACAATTTGTCAACTGCTCTAACAGAATAGTATGAAAGACACAGGATCTTTGCGCTGTTTTTATCTTCTGTTTGGCTACTTTGTGCTGGTTCAATTGACAGTGAAACAACCAGTAGACTCTATTACATAGTCCATTGCAGCTGGGATGGCGGCAACTTCGTCTATCCTGAAAATTGTCTCTAGAAATGCAAATAATAGACATTTTGCTCTAATTTAATTGACCATATTATCCATATTATCTTCATGGGCCCCCTACTTTTTGGGGGCCCAGATGGCTGCCTATACTTGACATACTTGACTCACATGAAAGCACATGAAAACGTTATTGATTGGTAGGTAACATTAAAAAAGGAAAGACTCATGCAGTTGACTTTTCCTTGTTTGTTCCTCATTATCACCTACCCCTAGATCCAGTGTTTGTGGTGTCATCTCAGTAGTGTCAATATATTAACAATGTATTTTTTATGTGGAAATATTGTATTCAGCTGGAAGTAATACAATTAAACTTGCTCAAATTACACACTATAATGGCTCCTGGAACAGATTACAGTGTTTCACATTTTAGCACATTCATTATCATAAGAATGACAACCTATAATTTTATTGACAGGTCTAGAATAGGTCTCCTTTTTATAGTAGATATTAAAAATGGAAGTTGTATAACATAAATGCAAAACATTATATGTATATACATACAGACTAGTTAACATAAAGTTAAATATGTCTTCAAAGTACATACAAACAAACTGCCTGTACATTAGTCATTTAGGGTAGTATTGTAGTTCAGTGTTGTCTAGAGTTGTGGAGTGTGTATAGAGTTTGTTTATTATACTTGTGTTTGATTTCCTCCGAGAAAAGTGTTTGTGAATTGCCCATAGTGTGTGACACTGTGCCCTATGTTGAACTAATTTCCCATCCAGCTTGTCTCCAGGCTCCAGACTCACAATGACCCTGCATAGAATAAGCAGTTAGTGAAACTGGAAAGATGGATGCCTGTTAATGCATTCTGATGTTATAAAAAAAGGACATAATCTGCTGAGATCAGGATTAATTGTAATTTTTGAGAGAAAAAAGAATGTGTATTAAAAAGTAGACTAAATTGTTTAACTTAAATTTTCAACTTGCATATACTGGAATATGGGCAAGATGTTTTAGTAGAATAGGCTGGTTGCAGAATGATTTCTTAAATTCCTCGAGTGAAAGAAAGGAAAATCTTAAAGGTGAATCTGGCTATAAAATATATCAGTCTGCATGTTCTGTTGGGGTTGCAGTATACCTCAGTGGTTAGTGACGTTGCTTCAGGGTTGGGAGTTCAACCCCCCCATACATATTCCCCTCATGTCATTCAAGCTTGGTCTGGCTACTCCAGGATTGTTTACATTTGCTTGTCAATCTGAGTCCAGCTTTTCCCATGAACCTATGATCATAATGGTGTTATGCTGCACTCTAACAGGTTTTCCTCCAGCTACACTAACAGGCACTCTTAAGAAGCTGAATAATAATTTAAGAACCAAGATACAATTATATGTTTATATATGTTAAATGAAAATGTGTGTACAGGTGTCTGTATAAAGTCAATTGCTATGTTGTAGTTACATATATTGTGAATATTCATTTTTAAAGTTGTCTGGTATCATGCATACTGTATGACAGGCATTCAAACTGTGGGGTGTGAAGGAATTTCAAGGGGGACACAGGAGAGGGGACATAAAATAGAGGACTGTGCATGGGGTTGAGGTGGGGGCAGACCTATTTTGAAAATGTAGCCTTAAGAAATATTAAAAATAATGTGAACGCATTGAAATAACTTAATAAACAAATTAAAATGAAAAATTTAAGTAATAATTTATTTAATTTTATTTGTGTATTTGGGGTGAGTCTGTGTGTGTGTATGTGTGTGTGGTGAATTAGGACAAATATATCAGCCATAGGGGCTCTGTCAAAAAAAGTCTGCTGTAAGTTGTTGTCTCTACAGAGATGGAAAAGGAGCACCAACACAAAATGGAGTCACAGAAAACAGAACAGAGCTCTGGCGCTTTAAGAAGAGACTTAATTCAAATAATGTAACAGACATCAAGCACTATGAAAAATTAACACAATTAATTAGCACATAATTAATAAATACTTTTCTGCATAAAGCAGACAGACAGGGGCAGCATTCCATCAGCAGCTGCGGCACCAAAGGGGGTGCAGTCACCTTGAGGACACTGATTGGCAGCTGTCGTATAAGCAACAACTAAGCTCCCTCAGGGTTTCTAGCTGTGGTCTTTCTGGAAGTTGGCTCCAGGTGCATGGAAGGTGTCAGGTATACTCATTTACTAAACTATTAAGTCTGTGGTTTGTGTTTCTCTAGAAAGCTATCATCAACAAGCAAGGGCAAAGTCAGTCAAGTTGCCTTCAGGCTGGCTGAGTAGGTTACCCTATCTGTTAGGGTTGGACAACAACTGACTAATCAAATCTGTGGGTGAAGCTTGGAGTTATGTCATATTAGCTGCCTTAGCAAAAGGGCACCAGAACTGTCATCGGGCTGGGTGCATCAGTGTTGAGTTGGCAGTATTATTTAGCTGGCCAGGTAGTACTACCACCTGATGGCCTAAGGTCAATGACCTTCCTCAACAAATCACTAGATTATAACTATCTGGCCATTTCTGGCCCCAGCTTTTCCTTGTTCTCAGATCCCAAATGGTGCCGGCTTAGATAGTTAACACAGTAGAGTAACACTGAAATATGAAGTATTGGGGTTCTGCCCTTGACACAAGTTATCAGTGCACCACTAGATGTGTGGACACTGTCTTCTGAATGCTTTTCTTATTATTTTTCATTGTTTCTTTTTTCCAGTTCTATACATTATAGAGCTTTTGCATTATTACAGAAACATGACCTTAATGTGATTATTATTAAAGAAATAAAACACAAGAACAAAGCTTGGTGCCTTTAAGAAAATACTTTCAAAAGTGCAGCACAACTCAAACATTATTAAAATGTATTGAACACAGAAAACTACAAATCCACATTCAACAAATAACCAAAATATTATGAAACCAAATATGGGCAACCTTGTCTTTGTTACAAACAAATCTTAAAATTAATCAACATGAACTGCTAGCAATTAACATGAGCTCCCAAAATTAGTTCCACCAAGGGCCCAGGCTGTCCACTATTAATTAGTGCCTTCCTATATAAAGCAGATATCTTGCCAGTGCCTGCTAAATGGAAGGAACAGGTGCATGAGAATGCAAATCGGCAGCACCAGGAGGCACCAGCAGTTAATGAACACTAGCGGTGGCACAAATAGCCAGCCCTTGGAGTACACTCCTCATTTTTGCTTGGGTCTCTATTCATGAGCAATTATGAATTTTGTGCTTATATAGCAGTTTCTTGCTTAGGTTTTCTGATTTGATTGGTTTAACTAGTTTATTTGTTGGATACTTTGACACTCAGTTTCTGACATGTCAGTTTCTCTTTACTATGTTCCTATTTGAGTTTGTTCCTCGTCCCTACCACCTTCTGTGTGCCGGTGTGTGGCTCAGCAAGCTAAGTCTTTGTCGCTGGGATTACAGGGTTGCCTTGGCAGAATAGTCACATGTCAGTGGGCCCTTGAGCAAGGCCTTTAACCCCCAGGTCCAGGGGTGCTTTAACCCCCAGGTCCAAGGGCTTACCCTACACTGTAACTCCCAAGCTTGCGCTCACCTGTAAGTGTGTCTCACAGTAAGATAGGGTACGTAAAAATAGAATTTCCCCATGGGAATCAATAATGAATTATTACATTTAAGTCTGTAGTTGAGATACCTCTGCCTGTCAGTGGCCCATGTTCTGCCAACATGAAGAGTTCTTGTCTTGGAAAGGTGTCCATCACAGGCAGTGAGAAAACTGGCTATCTTGGAAAGTAGTGGCCTGCCTTGGGATGCTGGGTTTCTTCTATTCCAGGTACTTATTTTTTTGTAGTTGAATATATGTATTTCTTGGCCAGTATCACCTGCCGATTTCTTGTGTCTGACTTGGTGTAACAACAGACGTATAAATGTTGGAAGTCCTCCTGGTGCTGGCAAACTGCTCTCTAGCTCACTCATGTTTTCCCATTAAAAACATATATGTCTTTGAACATCAAAAAAAAAGAAACTGCAAAAAGAAGAACATTGAAATAACATCTTTATAATCTTTGTCCAAATATGTCTGTTCTGTCACCTTAAGAGTACATGACATCAGCCCCGTTATACTTGGCATGGCTTGAAATAATCCCACTTTTAGGATTATAAATGTGTATGTACAGTACTGTTATTCCATCCAAATCATGATCAATGATTTGTGGATGTATGTAGGTGTTTATCTTGCTCACCACTGCTAGCCCAGAGTATTTTAGCCCTGATGCCAATATCTTCCTTCAAAAAAAAGTCAAGCCCCAGGTAAACATGACTTAGCCCCTGATCTTTAACAATAGCTAGAAACTTCCCTGCTTATAGGTCAACTGTCCCATACCTCATAACCACTAAATCAGACATTCAGCTTGTGACAATATCCAGAGAAAGCATCTACAAGTCAACCTGGATCCAGTCACAAAAAGTCACTGGATCCATCTCAATCAAGAAAGGTATATGGTTGTTGTAAAATCTGGCATGTATTTTAAATTCCACAGTGGCAGGGGTGTTGGAGGCACATGGATACCCTGACAGATTCAGGGGGCCCACCATTTGAAATGAGCCCTTGAATATGTAGAATTATACATAAAATTACCGGGAGAGGGGCCCAAGGTGACATTTTATCAGGGAGCCCAGAATTTCCAGGTATGCCACAGTGCCACAGTGTAATGTAAAAGGAATAATGGCAACACTTTACCTAAGGCCATGTTTTTAGTAATTTATAAAAACATTAATAATGCATTATATCGCAGTCAAAAAGCATTATAAACATGGCTGTTAACATCTATAAAAAGGCATAAAATATTATAACCATGTTTATTATGCATTGTTCATTGTGTTATACTGCAGTTATAAAGAATCTTCAATGCTGACCATTATAATGCATTAAAAAAATAATTAATCGTGGCCTTAAGAAAAGTGTTACCGAAATAATTTGAAAGGAGTTTACACTTGTTTCTGCTCACTCCTCACAAAAATGAATGGAATATAGTGTTATTACCAAGAATAAGAACATCTCCACTAAACAGGTCGCTCACACCCAATAATGCTATTATTTAATGTACCTAATATACTTTAGTGACAATAAGCCTTGTACCTAATTTATTCTGCAGTCAGCATTAATCCTAAAACTTTCTTCTGCATACTTGCAACTGAACAGATCTTACAAACCTACTGTTTTCTTTATTAAAAATAAATCCTCTTTGTCATGTTAACAGGCCACAGGTAATATATCAGAAACACAGTTATTTTTTAAATTTACATAATGAAACATTTAACAGTTGTTATATCATCTAAAAAAGGAATCTTGTTTTTTTTTCATTTTCAGTGGATTTTAAATGTCCAGGAAGATCATTATTTATTTAAGAAAAATTTCTCCCACAGGCCAGAGCTGTAACCAAGACATGTACCTCTAGCATTCATCATCAGTTTAACCCCTGATTTTACTAAATCATTTTCCTGCCAGTTTGTACACACCACCATAAAACAGCAAGATCAAGTAGTGTTCAAGCATGCACCACTGAGTACAATGACCGTGGTTAGAATAACCCGTTATTCAAGCAAATATATAACAAATTGTAAAAGTTAAATGTTCCCAACATTTTCGATGCATCAGTTTAAAAAAGTATTTCACCAAAAAGAGTGATGCAGCATTTTTTCAATTTGTAGTTTGCAGCCATATCAATCCATGGCATGTTTCAATGAAGCTACTAATTGTTTCCTAATTACCCCTGTTATTTTCTCACAATCTATACCAAATTTCCTTTTAAAGAGCAGACAGCAATCGTAATGGCTGAACAAAGACAGCAAAGGGAACAGATGAATGAAGACAGCAGACACAATGACTAGATAAATAATTACTTTTTTCTTTTCTCACAGCAGAATTAGACTTCGTTAACAGCTGAAAGGATTGACATTGGAGTAGTAGGTCATACCTTAGCGTATCCTGAAGAATCTGAAAACATTGATCCACACAGTTATTTTTTTTTAAATGTTTGCATATATTCTATTCCATAAAATAACTATTACCTGCCGAAAGTGACAGAATGACATAAAATGTATTCAGTCAATGAATTCACTTTCTGTTTATACATTTTTCAAATAACCTAATTCAAATGCATTATCATGGCCCTGCCTAATAAACCAATCAACTCCTCATATTTACATCAAATTATAAAGAATTGTTGCTTGAAACACCCATGGAAGCCTAGCTATCATATTTAGAACTTTTAACAAAGTCCAACTATTTTTATTTTTTATCAATGTCTTAGGCTACAGTGGGGGTTACACATTCATATAATAAAATGTATAAAATTAACATTGACATTGAGTCATTACACTTTTTTATTTAATGCAAAAGAATTTAACCACAACAGGTCCCATTATTAATTCTTGCTATAGATACCAAAGACTTTTTGTATTTGTAATATGTGCATGCCCACAACATGGTGGCTGTGGCTCACTATTCCTGATTCTCGGCAATCGATGTTAGTGAATTCGGCATGTTCGGTTGAGGCGGTTGCTAGGCAATCCTTGTAAGATATTAGTAAGTAAGTAAGTTAGTAACTTTTGGAGTCACATTCCCCAACCCCATTTTCCCATTGGATATGTACCTTTTACCACGCGATTTTAGTCAGATTTAGTCAGGTTTTAAAGAAAACCATTAGCCACATTGTAGCAGGACTGACTAGTTATTTTGTTGGCTTCTCCGCAGCCTCCGCGTGAGAAAAGCACAGACTTTCTATAATAGTGCAAAAGCACTCGAATATATAGAACTGGGAAGAAAAAATTATGAATAATAACAACAGGAACATCAATCTCGATGGTGAAATATATGATTTATTACTGTCATATCAGACACATGCAAATGTAAAATTATTATTACAGATTTCTACAGCTTTACAGTTTTATATTGCGACATTGACCTATTTTTATTATCATTTCTTATCATCATAATCACATTCATTATCATTGCTACATTGTTGTAATAGAATGACAGAAAGAGAATGATAAAGAAATTAAGAACGACACAGGAAATAAGGAATAAGGAGTTGGTTGTAGCACAAGTAAATTTATAAATGAGATTATGAACTACCTACAATAGTTATGAAGGGATTTGAGAAACACTAATTAACGATTGAGGTGCAAGCTATCAGACCACTTAGCATTACGAATCCTTCGGGAAATGCAGCCTTGGTTAATAGCATGGACTGAATGTTTAGAATTGCTGATAAAATAATAGTCAACAAGCAATCAACAAACCACACATCTATACAATTGTCCAAGTCAGGTTGTTCCACTGGGGACCCCTGACCTAGTTTATATAGCTCATGTATGAAATGCATGTATGTAAACAAAAATACAGGACAAATTGTGTCTTGTATTGGTTCAAAACGGAGTGTTTCATGATATACCTGGAAACATGCAAAGCATTCAGTGTCAGCTGAAGTACATCAAGATGAAGATGGAAAATTTTGGTTGTCTCTGTCTGTTCCACTATCACAGGAGAACAAGGACAGGTATTGCAACTTATGCCTGATTTATGGTTTCTCGTAGGCTCTACACTGAGCTTACACTGTGACCTTTGCAAGCACCCTACACCATTGTAAGCATTTGTATTTGTGTATTAGTGTGCCTGTATCACTTTGCAGTTACACTGCCAAAGAACAGCCAGAAATGCATAGGAAGAAGTAAGATGCAACCAAGCAGACCAATCACAGTTCTAGTGACTTGTGTCGCCACGACCTGTAGTTGCATTTCTAGGGATGTGCATGTGAGACTATACCATACCCATGCTGTACCAGTGTTGACCATTCCATTGGACCTATTTTTTAAACTCCTTATTTAAATAGTTTTTTTTTTTTTATCAGCAAGTCATTTAGTGTAATTGATTTGCCTGCTAGTCATGTCACGTGAATCTAGCCTAATAGTAAAATATTTGTATATACTAATATATTTCTATATACTATTGTGTTATATATTTCACATCAAATCATTTATTAAATTATTTACCTTAACATACAGTATAACAAACAGTAAAAAGTTTTATTTTATTACATGTTCAGCTTTCTGAACATTGCAATATTACTTTTGGTCTCATAGGGGCGTGTGACTTAATACAGCCCTTCAGAATGGGGAGTGAAAAATGCAATCAGAAGCACTTAATTCAGTAGCACGTAAGGGTCATTTACATGTGGCACCCATATTTTGGCATTTCTCCACCCAAAGGGGTCAATTAGCCCATGTGCATAAAGGTCGGTTCATACTTCTCTGGAAGCGGGCATGCATATGATGCAATTGATGTAAATGCGCTTCACCTGTGGTCAAACACTTGCAACACCAATATTTTGTGTGCATGCAGCCACTGACTGCATAAGTCCTCACCTATTGCACATGTCTCTGTTTGGGAATATTGACTTTTCCTCCTTTCTGATTTGTTCTGCACAACCATCATTACTCACTCAATAAAAAATACTAATGCATGCAGAACACCTGAGTAAGACTGGATAAAATACAAATCACAAATTTTTTCACTCAGCATTGTGATCACGGTTTTCTCTCATAATTCTTGAGCAATATATAGTGGTACCTCAAAACTCGAACTTAGTCCATTCAGAACTCCAGATCGAATCCTAAAAAGTTTGAGTTCTGATGGAATTTTCCCCATAAGAAATAATGGAAAACCAATGAATTGGTTCCTGGCCCCAAAAAATTACACCTAAATGTGTTTTTTTTTTTTTTAGCATTTAAACACAAAATGAACCGGATAAAACAAGAACAGCATATACTGTACTAAACAGATCAAAGCACATTTATCAAAACAGTAATTTGTCCATCCATCCATCCATTAACTTCCGCTTATCCGAGGTTGGGTTGACTTCCCTCTGCCCAGCCACTTCCTCCAGCTCTTCTGGGGGAATCCCGAGGTGTTCCCAGGCCAGCTGAGAGACATAGTCCCTCCAGCGTGTCCTGGGTCTTCCTCGGGGCCTCCTCCCAGTGGGACATGCCCAGAACACCTCACCAAGGAGGCATCCACGAGGCATCCTAAGCAGATGCCCGAGCCACCTCATCTGGCTCCTCTCAATGCGGAGGAGCAGCGGCTCTACTCTGAGT
>JAODLC010000028.1:8481245-8492232 GCA_026781145.1 Hippopotamyrus pictus | reverse complement strand
TTGATGATGGATGGAGGTGTAACCTGGCCATTCAGTAGTTTCAGGTACCCAGCTGACTTTACTTTATTGCTGCATAAAGTTGCTGAGCTATAATAATGGTCCAGTCATTGGCTCGAGTATTTGATGATATAAATTCAAATGGTGACTTTTTTTTGGCCGGGCAGTGTATATCTAATTGGGAAAAACTGTAACAATCCTCAAACAACTGAAGTACAGTAGAAGAATACAAAAGAAAAAAAGGACAGAAGGAAACTAGGCTAAATTGTGCCGTTGTGAGCCTGGCCATAAGACTTTATCTGCATCACATGCAATATTGTCTTGAGCTAAGCAATGTGGAAAGTATCACCTGGAGTACTGTGTCCAGGCCCAACATGAATCCTGAGTGTCTCCACAAGCCTTGTTCATTGCCTATAGAGGTAGTATGCATCAGTGGGGCTGGCAATCATATACCTTCTAACACAATGCAGAGAATAATTCTTCACTAGGTTTCAAGAATGGAGAATATGACAGAGATTTTGTGCAATGAAGATTGAGTGACTGGTGAACCAATTGTGTACCACAGCAGTCAGATAGAAACTGAAATTGTCCCAGATGATAACATACTTGACCTGCTCTGGCCCCTGGTCATTAGGAATTAGTTTGTTGTGAAGGGTGTCCAAAATGTGATATTGTGTGCAGTGTTGTATGGACCTAGGATTGCAGGATGGTGAAGCATGCTGTTTTGATTATTAGCCGCCACATTGTCCCGAGACGCTGATGGCATGTTGTTCGATGATATGTCTGCGGTGGCCCCTTGTTTTTGCAAGGTTGAATCCTGTCAAGTCATGACATGATGCAAATGCTTCTAGCTCCATGGCACTCTGAATGGGACAAGACAAAACAATGTAGCTCAGTATGAAAAGACAGGGATCATTCAATATAGTGTAGCACCATGCACAACATGCCTATCTTACTTCTCCACCTTCTTGTTCTCCTCTTCCTCCTTCTCCTTGTCTTTCTCCAGTTCTCATCCCTCTTACTCTGTCTAATATTGGCCTCCATTGTTGTCCAAACCAAATGTTTATCTGTGGGCTATTTATAGTGCTCAAGCTCTGATTTGTAAGTGAGCTCGTTATTTAAAAGTGTTTTCATATGTGCCGATGTGGAAAGGCAACTGGCAAAACAGTCGAGACCAAAGATTACAATTTTTCTATAAGTGTGTTATTTAATTAGAAACTGAGTGTAAAGCAGTGAGTTGTGTTAATACTTTTCCAAAAAGAGTGTTGGAAAATTACAAACTTAGTGTAAAGCAGAGAACAGGCATTCATTGTGACACACTTGGTAAATACATTGGCTGTAAGTGTTAATGGTTTCAGAGATCATTGCTAGTGATTAAGCATTAAGGGAAAACTCTAAAAGAAACCACAGGCAGCAAAAATGAAACCAAGGGGATAGAAAGAATATTTAAAGATAGCTATGATTTTAGCCATGTTTTACTGTTTTATTTTTTATTTTATTTCTTTCTGTTTTACTAAATCATTTCTTAGATCATTGGCAGTATTTTGCGTTTACGTTGTGTAATTTGAAAGGCGTTTCTTTATTTTCATTCAAAATCATGATTAATATTCAATATATTTGTCTATATTATTATTATTATTATTATTATTATTATTATTATTATTATTGTGCATTACATATTGCCTTTATTTCCTGTCCAGTCCAAAAACATGTTGAGGTTAGTTGGAGTTACTAAATTGCATCTGTGAGTGAATGGTGCGTTAGGGTGCCTTGTGGGATAGGTGCTGAACCCCCAACCCTAAAACAGATAAGCAGGTACCGAAAATTGATGGTGCTATGGAAGTGGGTAAGTCTGAACCAGCCCCCTTCCTTTCCATCATGTGTGCCACTGTGATGCTACTGCCATATTAAAGATGTATGGATATTGCCGGCTGATATTTGAACTTTAACAATATTCAAAGTTAGCAGCACCAGAGGTAAAACACACCTCCTGAAATCAAATGGACTAGGATAGGTAGGGAGCAATGATCAGACGTTTTCAACTGTAGGAGATGTGATTTTCATTGTTGTGTTCTTTCTATCGTGAGATATGTAGCGAACGAAAGCTGGGGCTGAGCATGGTAAAGGTTAGAATACTGAATCAGTCTCCTATCAGTAATGTTTGTTTTGGTGGAGGGGTGAGACGTGCGAGCTGTGCACTGTCAGTGGAGGAATCACTTAATGTTACTGCTCCTCTTCACAGACACATCACCCTTCTCCGGGTGAGAAATGCACATGGACAAAATTAGCTTGAGGGCAATTCCATATTCCTTTATTCCTCCCTGTGTTTTACACCCCTCTATGATATTAAGAAGGAAGTCCCACTACCTTTGAACAGAATAAACATTAGTGAAGGTTTATGTTATATTTTGAAAGCATCTTTAAAATATTACAGTAGAATAGTAATACTTTATTAATTGCTGTGGGGAAATTCTCTTTTTGTCTAACCTATCTTTCTCTCCATGAGACACAGAAATGCATATAGAGGTGAGTGTGATCTGGGGGGTCGCAGTGCAGGGTCAGTCAGTGTGCCATGCACCTGAAGCTGGGGGTTAAGGGCCTTGCTCAAGGGCCCATCGATATGTGGCTATTTAGTCGAGGGTGGTGCTCCAGTCAGTGATTTTCCATTCTCAGGCACAGAGGCTTAGCTTGCTGAGCCACATGCTGCCCCCAACCACACACAGCTTTGTGCGTATACAAGCAAAAACAAAAAATAAAGGTGTTGAGTCTTTATGAACCAAACATGAAATGTTCTGGGTTTAGGAATAGAACAACCATGGGGATATACTGGCTTGTATGGCATGAAAGGTCAGAAAGAATATAGGTATTTGGTGCAAGATAGAAGATAATATACTGAAATAAACCTCAAGTGGGGATAATAAATGAGAGCTAAGAAATAAGATTCTACCTGGAATTATGTACTCTACAAATTGTAATGGCTTATCCAAACAAGAATTTTAATAAAAAATACATGCACTAAGAAAGTAATGGCAATTGGAAATATGAGGCTGATGTTTTGTGCTGAGCACACGAGAATCTCAGCCCAGTAGCTAATTTGGCAACGGCTGTGACATCCGCTCTGGTTCACAGTCTCCCCACCTTCATTTGAAGTTGTACTTGGTGATTTCCATATGCAATATTTTCATTTCCTCTCACGTTATCTACTAATTTTTTTCACATTGAAATGAATGGCAGTTTCAACTCCAGGTTACAAGGTTTCATCTTAAAAAAATGACTTCCAGGAACACATTATGCTAGTAAATCCTATACACAGGATCTGGAAGATGAAGCTAGCTTAAATTGTATTCATAATTACACCGTATGTATTTCATGCACTGCTACAGTACAAAGAAAAAAAATCCCAGCTAAATTAAATTAATATGATAAATCATGTCTCAGTGGTTAGTGTTGTAACTTCACACTTCCAGAGTTGAGGGTTCAATTTGTGCTGCTGGCTCTGTATATGAAGTCAGCAATTCAGATTGTAGTATGCGTTGCAACCTCTGTGAGTCCAAGACCAAACATGGACTCTGTGTCTATGATTCATAAGTCCCCAATTCAAATCCTCTAGCTGGCAGAGTGAAATCACCATTGGGTCCTTGGGTAAGCCCCTTAACACCCAGTTGCTCCAGGGGTGCTGGCTGACCCTGCTCTCTAATTCTTATTTGCAATTAGGACAAAAGTGTCTATTAAATAAATAAAATGTAAATGAAACCTGTATAGTCAGTACACAAACAATATGCAACGTCAGTCACAAGCCCAGTCAATGTTATATGATAAGTTTTAGAGTTCGTTTGTTGAAATAAGCTAGAAGAAATTGGTGAATGCTGACTGGGAGGTACCTATTAGAGCATGTTATGGTTTTTTGGAATGGTCAGTGTCAGAGGAACAGCCCCTAAAAGCAGTTACTAATAGGTTGCCTTACATCTGTCTGATGACGTACAATATGAAATGGCCATAAAACAGCATAGTACTACTTTCAAGACCTGGTAACACTTTACTTAAGGCCGTATTTTTAATAATTTATAAACACCTTCATAATGCATTAAAACACGGCAATAAATATAAAAAAGCACAACACATTATAGCCATGTTTATTATGCATTATTACTGCCTTTTGAGGCTCTCATCTATAATGCATTATAGAGATTTTTATGCAGTACAAAGCATCCTTAATGCATATACCAGGGCTATTCAATTCAGGCCCTCGATTCCAAATCCAGGCCTTGTTTTCAGTTCTCCCAGGTAGTTAGTTTAATAATTACTGATTTTGATTGGTCAGAGGCTTCAAACCTGGCTCACAGGTGAAGGAAGGCTGTAAAATCAGCAGGGCTCGGCCCCTGAGGACCATGAGTTGAATAGTCCTGGCTTATACCAACCATTACAATTCATTACAAAGGTACATATAGTGCATTATGGTTGAGCATAAAACATTCATAATGCATAATTCATATGGCTATAATGTGTTATTCCTTTTGATAAGTATTTATAGGCATGTTTATAATGCTTTATCAATGCATTATTATTTGTTATGAATGTGTTTATAAATTACTAAAAAGATGGCCTTAAGTAAAGTGTTACCCAAGATCCCTTAAAAACCATTTGTTAGTACACAAGTCCCAGGAAAGTCTATAATTTTCTTACTATCTATAGCTAAATACAATGTTTGTCGCCAGAATACCTTCATCCATTGAAATAAAATTGCCTACATTTTGAACATTGTACTCTGCCTTGTGCCCATAGCATCTGGGACCTTGAATAGGACTAGCCGTTACAAAAAAATAAATGGATGGAGGAACTTTGTACTGGAAGAAATTACATTTAGAAAAATGCAAGCCTTGTACTGCTGTATATAATTGAAATATATCTACAAGTTCCGAAGGGAAGGGACAACTTAATATATTAATGCATTGAAATATAAATTCAATTCCTGTTGAAGCACTCTCTGAAGAATAAGTAGCAGCAGCATTGTGATGGACAAATGGGGTCCATTCCATCATGGTGCGGAAAAGGTTAGCCTTCTCTTAAAATGGTGAATAACCACTGGCTGTGCACAAGTAAAAATAATGTCTGTTGTTTATAAGAAGGGATGTTAATATTCAATTTATTTGGTAATAGAAAAGAGTTTTTAGGAAGGGGGGTAAAAAAACAGGTGTTATAATAAATAGCAGACAAGGTTTGCGTGTATGTTTAGCATTTCTTTCATTTAAAAGAGTTGTTTGTTAAAAACCAGGAATGTGTGACAGTCCCATTTCGGTGGTGATATTGTTAGTGATGAATCGCTGTGATAATTCTGAACCATACTGATAATCGATAGATTTTTGCCTAATATTGCAAATACCTATTACTGTTTATCCTCATTGCCAGTTACTAAGTGTGGAGGGTTGCCAGTGATGCAACTTGCTGAGCTTGCCGCCAAAGATTACCACAGTGATCCTTTTATTATTCTGTGGAAAACAAAAGATTGATCTGCAGGCCAGATTTAATAACGGATTATAAACATGTCGTAGGTCAGTAGTTTGAGACCTCTTATAATGAGCTGACAAAATCCCTCAACCTCCACTACTGAAAATGATTAGAAGAAGTTGTTCGGGCTTTTAAATAGTGTAATATCTACTGCCACAGGATACTCTGTATCTTTAATGATTGCGTCAATAATTTACACAATCCATCCATCCATCCATCCATCCATCCATCCATCCATCCATCCATCCATCCATCCATCCATCCACTTAACCAATACAGGGTCATGAGTAGTTAAACCAGAATGATTCACCTGTAGCCTCTTCATCATAATCTCTTAATTTTATGCCTTATTTAATTATGGTCTATATTTGTACATCTCAGCATGCTTAAACTTATTAGACATTTTTTGAAATAGCTGTTTGAAAGATGCCAGTCCTTTATAGGGTACAAACACACAGAATCTTACATTATGGGCAATTAGAGATGCCAGTAAGTCAAACTGCATGTACAATACATGCAAACTCCACACACGCACACGCACGCAGACACAGACACACACAGAGCAAAGATAAGATTAGAATCTCCAACCAAGGAGGTGTGAGGTGGCAGCAATGCCCGCTGAGTCACCATGCCACCCATGTTAACAGCTATGCTGTAAAACTGAATTTATACAATCATTCATACATTTTGATATGTTGCAGCAATAAAATTATGATGGAAAGACAACTGACTTCCACCTTACATGAACTTCACTTAACTTTATTAATAAGTCTAATAGAACAACAGCTCATGATATCAGCCAAATAAAAAAACAAAGCCAGAAACAAAACTTTTCCGACTTTAACTGTTCTCTGGATTCATATTTTAAAAAATGTATTATACATAAATGTATTTATGTCCTTCCAACAGACAGTAAATTGGAGAGTTAATCACAAGAAGAGTCACCCCAACCATTGTTGTCTACATTGAGACTGAAATCTTAAAATTTGGACAGCGTAAATTAGGATTTTGCCATCTTGTTCATTTGACCTCCTCTGTTGGTCCCTGGAGGATGGACTCCCCCTTTGAGTCTGGTTCCTCCCAAGGTTTCTTCCTTCTAGGGAGTATTTCCTTGCCACTGTTGCCTCTGGCTTGATCACTGGGGGCTTTGGGCAGGGATAATGAGCAAGAGACAATGTAATGTTGTGAAAATATGTTATACAAAATAAAACTGAATTAAATTGAATTGTATGTAATTACACACTTAATATATATTTCTCTGGAAAAAAACATTGTTTTCTATGCCAGCAGCTGAATATGGATTGTAGGGCAAATAAATTCATAATGTAGCTAAACTCATTGCAATCACAGTATCAATAGTATTTGGCCATAGTTGTTGGGGAGACTGTGCTTGTGATTAACTCTCCAATTTATAATTTGTTGGAAAGATAGAATTACGTTCCAATCATTTCCATTCTATTCATGTCATAATGTCATATGCATATATACATATATGTGTGTGTGTGTATATATATATATATATATATATATATATATATATATATATATTTTATCAGATTAATCACTATTAAATATCATTCATTTTTAAATCTATATTAACCGCATTTCATTTTGCATGAGCAAACAGACTCAAGAAAAAGGGAATATATATGCACTTAACATATGTTTATAGAACATCCTGAACACGAGTCAGATGCAATCCATCTGCCACAGAAGTGAAATACCATGGACCCATATCACTTTTTTGCAACACATCCACAGATAAGTTGGACGGTATAGTGTGTGCGACCAATTTAATGAGCCATAAATGAGAAGTAGTGCTTAAACAGTATAGAACTACAACTTTCCCTTCTGTTGATAAAAGGCGCAGCCATCTTGGATTCTGAACTCGGGATCCTATGTGCTGCTCCGAGATATTTCTCGGATCTCCTAGAAACGGGAGTGCGCATGTTGTCACTTCCGGCTTCAAAACTCGGAATACGAGTTCCCAGGGCAATTGGAACGAAATGGAAACGTTTCAGGGATTTTGAGTCATTCTGTGCTGCAGATGGGTTAATTGCATTAAAAGCTTTAATCAGATTAATCATGATGATGGATTAATCCGCATTAACCCGTTAATTTTGACAGCCCTAATATATATATATATATATATATATATATATATATATATATATGGATGTGTGTGTGTGTCTATACATGATTTTCCAAACATGAATTATACCCAAAAAGACTTTAAAATTTAATTTATAAATCCTTAACAATTATAACAGTATGAGGTTCTAAATATTTGCCTTATCCTTATAAACTTAATCACTGATGAACAATTCTGAAGGTTACTTCTTGGCTGCCTGCATATATTCAACGCTGTGATTTTATAGAGCTAAAATAATGCAAACAACATTTGTCTGACAGGCTGACACAGCAGTAAATGCACCATTCTTTTTCTAAACATGTTTAGCAAAAACAAGCAGAGCAATATGTCCAATTCCTTACGGTTTTTATTATATAATTAAGTATTTATTATATATTATATTATATTAAATATTTATATATATATATGTGTGTGTGTGTGTGGTTGTCACAGGTCTGGAGAATGGTAGAGGGGAAAGTAACCTAAGAAGCTAGTGCTCTTTGACATTACAAATGGGGTAGGGGGCACTTGGAGAAATCGGATATGCAATGATAGTTGGAGGTGTAAAAGCCTTTATCCTGGGAAACAAGATCCAAAATCCCAGCTTTTCTTTTGATATTATTCTAAGCCTGGCAAGTCTAATTCTTTGTTTTTATTTATTGATAATAATGCCATAATAGTATGTTTGTAAAAAATATTATTAGAACTATTTTGTATAATGTATTTTATGATTAATATCCACTCAGTCCCTCTTGCAACCTTTTATTCTTATCAGGGTCCTGGGGCCACGAGCCTGTTCCAGACAGCACGTGGCACAAAGCTAGGATGCAGCCTGGATGGGATGCCAATTATTTACTATAGATATTTCGTTATAAATGAACACACACCATTCTGTACATACATTTACTTGGAATGCTAACGATTCTCAGTCTTTTTCCTGATGACTACCTACTTCCTGGTTCCAGTGCTTTATTGGGAATTTCAGATATACACTGTCCCCATTACCAGCCATTAAAATTGCCATTAAGTACAATATACTAACTTTTTAAAGTTAAAAATAATTTCACAGTGTTAGTAATTTTAGTGATTTTCGTTTTATTTAGATAGATCGCTATATTTTGAGACAGTATTTCTGAGGTCAGAATTTACTGGATTATTTAAATGGTATCTGACTATTGGAATAAATCATTCAAAATGGCATGTACAGTATAAGGTCATGATCTTGTGAATAAATTAAAAGAAGCATCACATCTGTGTGAAACCCAGTCTACCCACCTATTAAAATATAAACTGCCACTGGCAATTACATAGCCAGAAATGCCACCTATTTTTTTTTTAGTTTTTCTTTTTAATGTGTATTAAGGAAATATTTTGGAACCAGTCCTGTTTCCAAGCTGAAATTCTTCAGGGTCTATATGTCTGCCTCTTCTAGTGCTACAAGACTTAGTGTCTGTTGAATGAACTGCTCTAAGAATATGGAAGGAGTCTCAATGTGCTTTATTGAGATCTTTGTGAACAAGTTTGCTTTGATGTTTATGAAGAAAGGTGAGACTAGCATTAGGTACCTAGCCTGGGGCCTGACACCAAATCTTTACATGAAGAATGACTTGGCGATGAACAATGCCTCTTTACATTCAATATTACAAGTCATCAGTCACTTGTTTACATTGTCTTCATGTGGCCGGGGGAAAAAACATTTTCAACTTCTTCATAGCTGAAGCAACAATGACTGTAACAAATTTTAGGATCAGGTTTTCAGAGCATACTCTCCTGTCAAACTCAGGTGAAAATTAGGGACACACTGAGTCAACATGTTGACTCACTCTTTTACATTTATATACATGACAGTGATTTAAAAATACATTTGATCTTGAGATCATGTGACATTTCAATAACTATAATTATAGCCAAGGTGCTAATAGTATTATGCTGCCAGAGGGAAGGCACACTATTGTTGCCGGATTAATGGACAGTATTGTCTTTTTGTGGCTTGGTCCCTGCAGTTGAACTAAATGAAAGAGCATTTGAATTACAGGCGTATAGTCTATATTTGCAGACACGTCTTCTGCTTTGCTAACATCAGAAGTGTTTTTTTCCTTTCATTCTTTTCTTTCATACTACCCACCTACTGGAGGGACATTCAGTTGTTTTTATGAATTATTATTTCTTTATGAATTGTACCGTCGAGTCAAATCAAGCAGTAATTTGGCTTGGTACTTCTTTAAAATTTATATAAGGACAGGCTTGTCAGGATAGTTGTAAAAATAATACATTTATGGCATACAATAATATTTCCTTGCCAGACTGCAACTGTGTGTACATCTCTGTGATGGGGAACCCCAGCCTTGTGCCCTATGCTGCCGGGGACAGGCTCCGGGCCTCCCACCGACTCTGACCGAAATAACCGAAGATGGAATGACGTATCTAAAAAATGAACCCAGAAGACACCTCAAAATGTTGGCTGTCTGAAAATTTGTTCAAAGTTGCTTCTTTTTTATTGACAATTATGTGTCAGTTATATGTTTAATCTGGATAATGTCATCCCTTCAATGGTGTTGTTGCATGAAAACTTCATACAGGTCTGTCAAATTGCAACAATGGATTTTTGGTGCATGCACAATTGAAAATTTGGGACAGACACAGCACAGCTAGAACAGTATGCTTATATTTGAGCATTAACCATAAATAAACAGTGATGCCTGTGTTGAAAGTAACCCATATTGTGTCTGTTGTTCAGAAGAATTACACCAATATCTATTTCATCAAACACTGTGGCTTTGACTCCACCTTTGCCCTCAAAGGGAATTGTGTCATTTATAGACAGATGTTTATTGTTGTTGCCTGTATTTTGGCAGTGCCTCAGGAGGAACCTGAAATCCTGTTTATATTTCTTTGGGAGAGGAAATTAAAAGGAGAATGTTATATGATGTTATATTTAACCTTAAGATCTTATGTAATATTTAACACAAATGGTAAAGGTTCCTGAAATATGTTTGAAATGTGATTGAAATAAATGAGTACCTATTTGTTTAATTTTTTTGTTTGAAATGCGATGTAGAAAGTATTATCATATTTTTCAACATTTTTCTATATGTAGTGCTGAAACTATACCAATAACATTTCATGATATAAAGGAAGGGGCGGCATGGTGGTGCAGTGGTTAGCACTGTTGCCTCACACCTCTGGGACCCGGGTTCGAGTCTCTGCCTGGGTCGCATGTGTGTGGAGTTTGCATGTTCTCCCCATGTTGTCATGGGGTTTCCTCTGGGTACTCTGGTTTCCCCCACAGTCCAAAGACATGCTGAGGCTGATTGGAGTTCCTAAATTGCCCATAGGTGTGAATGGTGTGTGAGT
>JAODLC010000028.1:8450418-8469942 GCA_026781145.1 Hippopotamyrus pictus | reverse complement strand
TTTGTAGGTCATAGTTCAAAACTTTGTCACTTAGGCTTACTTTCCATCATCTGTGTGCAGTGTTGCTGCTGTATATTGTTAGTCTGCAGTATTTTGCTGAAATTAATTACTCAAAGAACTGGGTTGCTGTAAATGACATGAACAAACAATTTCTTGATGTCATGCCAAATTTTGTAAATATAATCATAGAAAAGACATGATTAGCTATAGATACACATTGTGCATTGTTAATACCTTGTTTTGTGAGGAGCAAATCACCTGAGGCCAATTATTCGCCTGAGTATCAGAATTATAGGTTAATGTTAGGAAGATAAAAATTTTTCTGTACTTGAAACCAGTCCATCTCACATGTTAAAACTAATAATGACTTTACAGAACTAATGATCCTTTTTACTGAGTGACACTGGTTGAGTTGAATAGATTCAGCAAATATCATAGCTACAGTGATAGCAGTAAGGGCATCATGCATTTACAAGTCATGGTTTGATGCTTTATAAATACTAGCCATTTAGACTTATATATTTATTTTCCATATGTTCTGTTCCGTTCTAAAACATTTTGTGACTTGATGCAAATTTGGTTAGCTCCTATAAAAGACATGACATTTTCAAATGGAAAATAAATTGATATGGCTCAATTAAATTGTAACTGGTTTTGAAAAATCCTGCATTTACTCTGCCCAAAATTGCTTTGTGCCCAGCACTTCTATTTAATTACAGCTAGAAGAGTGTTACATGATAACAGCAAGATACCTTTCAGGTTTCCTCTGTGGAGCTTTGAGCATTAAAATTCTGCCTGAGGCTGCCAGATGCTTTGAGAAATCCCTGTATCGCTGAACAATAGCACACAGGGGCATTTTTTTCTTTTCTCTAAAATGCAAAGGTTCCAGATAACAATACTTTTAGACCAGATACCATACCACATTATGGATCTCTCCCCCAGAATAAAGGACATTAAAAGCTAAAATCAAAGTAATGATTCCCAATGTTTCAGAGTCACAATATGATTTTCCTACCACCTGAAGAGTACAAATTGACAAGTTGTAGTCTTCAGCATGACACACAGCAAATGAGACCACCCGGTTTCAGATTTCTTGCAGTGTCGGCGAACTACAGACCAACTGCTACAGAGAACACACAAGAGATGACTGTTATGTTCTAAAATAGATCAAGACCTTGAATCAGCAATATGTGCAGGGTCTCCAAAATGTATTACACTTTTACTATATCTGTAGCTGTAATAATAATTATAATAATAATTATAATAATAATAATAAAGGAAAACATGTGCATAAATTCTTCAGTGATGAAAACCATTCTTGAAACCATGAACCATTAACACTATTCAAACACAAAATTGTCCAAGTAAAATTTCTTTGTACAAACAACTATTAAATGGTCAGGTGTTATTGCTAGAGGTACAGATACTAAAAATAATATTAAATTAAATTAAATTAAATTAAATTAAATAAAAAAAAAAACACCTTAACTATAAGACCAAAGCCTAATTCATATGTTTGTCTTATGTTGGCTAAAAATTTTAAAATTATTTGATATGGTTATCTGAATGAGAACTTCCAAATTTTTTTTTACCTGTATTTCATTGATTTTTATCGGTATAGATGGTGTTCATGCAACAGGGATTTCTATTTATATTATACTAATGTAATCTCTAACAAGAATACAAAATTCATGATATAAAATACAAAGCATTAAGAATGTCCAACAGGTACATATGAAAGAATGAAATTATAAACGCTTGTAAAAGGTTTTTATTTTTCTTTGTGGATTTTAACTGGGAGACCCGTGCATCTTTCTTTCTTATCTAAACAATACAATAGGCCTTACACTCCAGGGAGAGTTATATGGAACATAAAGCTTGTATCAGCTGAAGGAAAAAAAAGAAAAAGAAAGAAAAAAAAACAACAGCAAAATTACAGTCTGAGGTGATGCAAATGATATCTTTAGTGCATCTTCCCAAAGCTCCAGTGAGCAGGCTGACAGCTGATGCCAGGATTAAACAAAAAGATCAGGAACTTATGACTAATAGCTCAAAGCAATCATCTCTCATTATTTCAATTACATGGGTAAATGCATGCAATCATGTATCAAATCGTTCTTCTGAAGAGGGCCTTTTCACCAAAGAATTTCTATCTGTACCAAAAAAAGACAAAAAAGTGCAAATATTTGCATTGATTTTTTATGAAAATACACCTTTGTTTGGAAAAAGAATCACCTCATTGCTACAGCTTACATGCCTTTCAATAGCAAGCATATTAAAGACATAAAGAAAAAACGCAAGATTGTAAGGCCATTTATTGGTCAGCAAGTAAACTGGAGACAGCCTATAGTTACAATTGGAATTTTTGCACTACCACCACCTGAGCTGTCAGATTCGTAATGGTAACTATTTCTCCCCTTATAATAGTGCCTGCAAATGCAACTCAACTGGCCAATTCGGAGGTCTTAAGGCACCTATGATTGATGAGTCAGTGACGAGGAGAAAATTGCCAGCCATGAATAATTCATCAAGCTATCTATTTGCTGTTAAAGTAGCTGACAGGAAAGTTCAGACACTGTCTGGGCACAATGCACTTACAAATCACTTACAAGTATACGAATATTAAAAATACCTGCTCTATAGTTTGCAGGGCTCATATCAGGTTAGGCCACTTTGCTGTTTGAGTTTAAACGTTGTAGAGAAAAAATATCATTGCTTCCTATCTTTTATATTCCTAGAAAAAACTCTTATCTGCTAAAAATGTCAAGTTATGTGTGTTGACTGGCATTGAGAATAGTGGGTGCCCAGACAGAGTAACAGCAACAGAATTTAAAACAGTATATTTCACGTATGGGCATGCATAGCCATTTTATGTTTTTTTTTTTTCATTTCTGAAACTATATTATGTATTACAAATAAAGAGATTTGGTTATCTATACATATAAAAATATTCAGTTTCACCTAGAAACATTTACCAAGTTAGGCATTTTTTTAATTAAATCCCACATTCTCCATTGTCCAAAACAAATGTACAAAAATGTAAATATTCTTGAACTGCATTTCATGAACAGATGTATATATGCATCTATCGTCACAACATGAAATATGTAAAAACTATATGCAGAAACAGTGCAAATATGCATTGTGTTGGTGGTACATCACAAGCCTCGGCAACTGAGCTGTTTTGAGCGTCTAGGGCTAAGCAGAATTGGGAGTCTGAGCAAATTCAAGTCCAACACTAGAACTGGATGAAACCCCAGAGAGAGGAGTGGAGTGATTATTGGAGAACCACCTCAGCCGTTCTTCCCTTTGCATTAGCCCTTCCTGCTCAGGCTCCATCGACCTGTCACAGACATCACAGTGATTGACTGCCTTGGCAGATGTGCTGCTATAACAGGTAACCTGATAAGTCTGCCCCATCTGGCTCCCAGCCCTCCTCAATTCACACTTTGTTAAAGAATAGATATCAGGCAAAGAACATTCTTTTTTGAAGTAGCAAGCTACGTCTGTGCTTGCATATCTGTCTCTATATGTGAAAACAACTATATAATCCTCAAAGTGTGTGTGTGTGCGTATGTGTATAAATATACATACTCTCTCTCTCTCTCTATATATATATATATATATATATATATATATATATGATCATTTTGTATTAATCCTTTAAAAATGTATCTGTAGCTTGTTTGCAATTTTGTTTTCAGCTGCTACTCTGCAATAAGACTCATTGTGCCTTCAGTGTTTTTTTTTTTAAGGAACTGAAATTAGAGAAGCGTGTGAATATACTAGAATGACTATGAAGGCTTCTCAGACAGATGGAGTGTTTAATTGCACAGAGCTAGAGGAGGCTGTCTCTGGTCTGGTGGTGGGGGTCGGGTTTGCACTCATAGGGGTGGTGGGGGGTTAAAGCAGCGTTTTTGTTTGTCCTGCTTATTTGCCCATTGCTTGGCAATATATCAGCATGGCTCGATGGGCACCAAGGGGCTTGTAGCTTGTATAGGCAGATCAAGATTCCTGCTGATCTCCAAAAAAACACAGTTCACTATCTGCCTCTTCCAATAATGACTTCCCACCAAAATATTTTGCCAAGCTTGTGTACAGAGAGTACCCTCCCCCCAAAATCAACACCTCACCAAAATCTATCAACAGCCAACTGTCTATGGGTTATTTTCATCTTGATCTAAGAGAAGTAGATAACAACCCCCACACACCACCAGCCACAACATGTCAGCACACTTGTTTGCAATAAGATGCACATTGCCAGTATGTGTATATTTCACAGTCACACAATTACTGCAGTATTACCAAGATGGATGGAAAAAGGGAAAGTTAGTGTGCTGGAAAACAAATGTCAGCTGATACTCAAGCAAGGGACAAGCTATGTTCTTCAAAGCAATCGATCCTCTTGTCCTCTGAATCACACTCAATATGTTGTAGAAAAAGTGTTACAAACAGCTACACATGCTGCGACATGGCTATTTCTGCCTTTTGTTTAAAATTTCATCCATCTGATTTCTTTTTCATTCTACTAGACAACAATTGAACAATATGAGTTTTAAATTCTGTAATTACCTCTCTGTTTCAGCCAGTAACAAGAACTAAGCAGCTGACTGATGTTGATGTTTTCCGTTGTTAAAATTGTATTTATTGCTTAGTTCTAATAGCACTTTTACATAACCGAAACTATTGCATGACTGTCTAGAAACATTGTCAAATGTAGCTTTAATTAAATTCATAAATATCAGACTTATTTAAATTATATTACTAAACAAGCAAATTGAATCATATAGCTTACACATATTATTTATGTACTTTCTCCATTACGAAACTTTATAACATTAAAAGACTTGTACCAGTGAGTTGATGGTTATAAAACCCAAAGATGAGATGATGTGTTAAGATTTCTGGCAATGAAGCCCTGGAAACTGTTGTTGACTGGTGAGAGGGAAACAGCATCTCTCACACAGAGCATTACATTATGGTCATGTAGATAGGTTAAAATTATGCCTAAAACAGAAGAATGCAAAACAAATGCACATACTTATGTGTCATGGACCTCCCTCTTTGACTTTTGCTTTACTCAGTTGATTTTCCTATTACTAAATTTCACAAAAAGTTCATTGTTACTTTTTCAAATCACAATTGATATTTGATCATTTAATTTATTTAAACTTATAACCTCATAAATATAAGAAATAAATAATATAATAACAGTAATAAGATAGCAACCAGTCTATATATAAAATGTCTTTTAATAATTTACTAATCCCAAGTCACTGTACAAAATTCTGAGCTACTTGAGGTGTATTTTTTAATGTGTTTAATTTAGTGCTGAAATAATTTTTTTCACTAAACTCTTGCACAGATGAAGTCTGACATACATTTAAGTAACACTTTACCAGAAGAGTAATTCATGGAACTTACTGGTTTTACATTTCATAAACTTTTTTGTATAGTTTTTGATATTGGAAATGCTATTTCCTTTATGGCAACAACATTTATCATTTGCAACAACCTACAAGTTTAATCAAGTAAAAATAACTTCTAACTTACATTAAATAAATCATTTTACACTAGGGGACAGAAATATTTTTTATTACAATTTAAATTTACATTTTATGAAAGATAAGGAAGTACTAGGCTAGGTAACATTTGGTCTATAACAGGAAAAAAAGTTTTTGGTATGAAGTGTTCTTAAGACAGATAATTAGTTACAATAATGGCAATTATGTTCTTGAAAAATCTAGGAACCTTGGGATAATAGTAATCAAGTAATCAAATGACCAAAATATGTATAAAATGTATCTTTATTAAGATCTTCATGATAATTCATGATAACTACAACTATAATGATCTAGGTCATCTGCTCTAGGAATCCATACCAACATACTTTTTTCCTTGTTTATAGTGTTTAAGAAATATTAAGCTTTTAGTCTTGTTTTTGACTACAACGCAGTGACACCAAGTACTCCATCTACTGGCAAAAATAGTAAATAGCAGATTATGCTTCCAGGACCACCCACCCCCCCTCACAAATCAAAACATCTAACATCTCACCTGCATTTCCTCATTCTCATCCGTGGGCCACTTGAAAACTTATGAGAAACTAATATGTTTCATTTTTTTTCAGCTGAGTTTAATACTGGTGAGTAATATGCATTCCCATGCATAATCCCTGGTGGTCACCAGTGTTGATATGTTAGCTTGTCAAAGAGACCAGCTTTATTATGTGCTGCTGTGAACCTATAGATATAAGTCTTACATCACTCATTTTTATTAATACAGTTTTAATTAACCATGCTGTTGGTCCTGTATTTCATTATAAACAGGATAAAACATTTAATACTTTGTCAATATAATAATACAGTAAAATAAAATGTACAGTGGTTATACCAAGATTAGGCTTTATAATATAAAGTAACACTCAATTTAGGTAAGTAGCAACTATAAAGCGGCTTCCTATAGTGTGAGGAAACCTCTGACGGATGCGAAGAGGAGGTACAAGGTGAGGGTGGAGTCCCACTTTCACTTTCACGCAGGGGATGCTCAAAGCCTATGGTGAGGACTCAGTACAATCATTACAGAGGTAAACAATTGCAGAGGTAAACCCCTCTCTATGACATGTGCTAACTCCTCGCAGGCAGAAGACATGAACACCTTTTTCATTCGCTTTGCTGTGAATGCTGCTGGTGACATTGTGGTTGAGTGTGCCAGTGAAGCCCAGAGTGAGTCTCTGGACGATCTTCTCCATGCAGTTATGGTCACCAAGCAACAAGTCCACATGTCCCTGCAGCAAGCGAGCGGCAATGAAGGAGCTGGCCCAGATTATATATCTGGACAGGTTCTGTGGTCCTGCACTGATCAGCTTGCTGGATTTTTTTTTTTTTTACACAAATGTACAAGCAACAGTTGATTCTCTCCATCTGAGTTTTGAAATATCGCAGGGTTCAATATAAAAAATTTAATGGGAATTTTTAGGAGTTTGCAGAAAGCCATATATATACCTACATATATATAAAATGCTGGTTTGGAAGATGGCAAAAGTTTTTTCAGTGATCTTGCGTTTCTCGTATCTGTTTGCTCTGCTTGTCAAGGGGACCAAGGCGATCAAAAAATATGTAGTTGTGTCGACTGTAGGCCAGTGCTGCTGTTCCCCCCTTTTTAAAAAAAAAAAAAAAAATCCACCACTCTCCCAGTTACAAAAACATGCAACCCCACCTCTCCAAATGATTATTGCCCTGTTGCCCTGAACTCCCTTGTCATGAAGTGCTTAGAGAAGCTGTTTAAAGATTATATCTGTTCCACCATTGATCCGCTTCAGTTTACCCATCCATCTTCTGCAACCACTTGTCCTATTCAGGAGGTCTGGAGCCTTTCAGAGGCTATGGGCGCAAGGCAGGGTACAACCTATGATAAAGCACCAACCGATCCCAGGGCACACCATTCACAACGTTCAGTGACACATGCCCACCTACGATCTGGCAACTGCACATAACTACAGCATATTTTTGGACTGGGGGGGGCAGGAACTGGAGTACCTGGAGGAATCCCTACAAGTTCATGAGGAGAACATGCAAACTCCACACACATGGAACACTGCGGAGACCTGAATCCAGGTCCCAGAGATGTGAAGCAACAGTGCTAACCACTGCATTTTCGTGCTACCCCACTTCAGTTTCTCTTTTGCCCAAATAGGTTCACTTACGATGCCATCTCTGACATCTTGCATGCTACTCTTCCCACTTTGACAGTGGCAGGGGAACTATATGTGAATGTTGTGTATGTTGTTCATAGATTTTAGTCTACCTTTCAATACCAAAGTTGAACTGTTCACCAAACTCAAGAAACTGGATCTGAATGTGAGTGGGTACTAGATTTTCTCATAGATAGACCTCAGGTGGTGAGGGTGAGATCCTGTACTTCATCTCCCATAACCCTGAATGTTGGTGACTCTCAAGACTCTGTTCTGAGCCTTTGTACGCACAACTGTGTAGTCAAAGAACTCAAATAAAATAGTCAAATTTGTGACACAATCGTGATTGGCCTGATTTCCAAACTATGCGAAGGCCTACTTGGATGAGGGGAACTATTTGACCCAGTGTTATCAGGCTAACTGCCACTCACTCAGCACCTTTAAGCTAAGAAGATTGTGGTGGACTTTAGGCTTAAACAGTTGTACATATAGCCCTCTCATCATCAAAATGGTCCCATTTGAGAGGGTGAATACATTTAGATATCTGGGAATCTGTATCTCTGATGACCTCACCTGGTTGAATCATATACTGGGATATCTAAAGCCAGGCATTGGCTCTGCCATCTTAGGCAGCTGCTGAAGTTTAAGTATTTACCAGTCATTCTCAGAACCTTCTACTCTTGAGGGATGGAGAGCATCCTCACCATGGTAGTCACAGCCTGGTTTGGTAATTGCTCTGCCCTAGTCCGTGAAGCTCTGCAAAGGGTGGTATGTTCAGCTGAACACATCTGCAAGACTGACCTGCCCTCCCTGCAGGAGATTTACTTCAAACAACACAGGAGAAGAACTGCCAAAATCAGCCGGAACACAACCCACCCATACAACAACCTCTTTATCAGGCTGAGGTCTGGAAAGCTTCTGCAGTCTCAGTGAGCTGAGGATGAGCTTCTATCCTTAAGGAAACAGATTACTTAATCGACAGCTATAATCTAACATTTGCTCCCTATTTAATATTCGTTACCCTTTATTTGAACTGTGGTCTTTTTTTGTTTTCAGCATAACTGAAAACTTCATCTGTTCTTTTATTATCACATATTTATTATATTTTTACTTTCTATGTCTTAATGCTTTTACTCTTTTTATTTTGGTGGAGTTCACCACCTTGAATTTCACTGTAGGTTATAGTCTGACTGTATAACTTACATGTTACAAATAAAACCCTTGCATGCTAATTAAAAATCTGGATTTGTCTTTGGACTAAGTTCAGTTTTCTGGAGGACAACTTGATGCCACAGAATACATGTAAGCAACATATCTTTAAGAATAATCTAGCTACACAACATATAGTTTTGCAGTGCATGCTTCATTTTGCAGATCACTGTAAATGATTTTACTGTCAATCATTTCTGCTTGCCGCTGCCAACTGGACTCCTGGCTCATAATCTATTTTTAATGATGAATTACTTGATATTCTCTCTAAAGTAGGTTATTACACCAAAATATATCTCTAAGCACAACCACAAAATTATTATCAGAATAAAGATTGTCTGATTTGATGCTACAGTTAAACAAACACATTAAGCTTAATTTAGTGGCACCCATTAAAAATAAAAATGACCACACATATCTTCAAGCAGACTTCCCAAAGGTTGAAACATAAATGTTGCAAATTTTAAACATATTTCACCTTGTCTGGAAAGAAAATGACTTAAAAGAAAGCACTATTTGTCGACATACAATATTTCATTATGATGACAGTAAGGCCAAACCTAGACTTAGAAGGCTTATGGAAAATGTGCTGCCTTACAGTTTATTTGCTGATTAATCATAGCACTAATCAACTAACCAGCCTATTATGTAGCAGCAACAGTCAAGTTCTTTGATCCATCCATCCATTTTCTGTAACTGCTGGTCCTATTTAGGGTCCAGGGCCTACCTCAGAGAATACGGGCACAAGGCAGGGAACAACCCTGGATGGGGCACCAACCCATTGCAGGCTCAGACCCTGCTCCCAGAGGTGTGAGGCAGCATTGCCCATCACTGCAACACCATGCTACAGTACCTCAATTTCTTTGATGGCAAAATTTTAACATAATGATCCAAGTATTTTATTCATTAAGCTGTACTGTCAATGTTGGCCCTATACATACTGATCACCAATACTTTTTCGCGAATTATTCTAAATTAGAGAAATTAATTATTTAATTAGTTATACATTCTCTACTTATAACATTAACAATGATATCTAAAATAATTATCAATTTTGTCAAATCCATATAATGAAACTAATTCAAATTGACTCTTGCCAAAGTAGCAATTATTCTAATTTTTGAACATCTTTCCTTTCCAGTACTTTGGGGTTCAAACCCCACCTGTGTTTTCAAGAGACAGGCACATTACATTATATCAGATTTTATTTTATTAATACTTAGTGTCTTGGCACAGTGCCAATGGAACTGACATAACTTCCTCTGGTCTTCTACTTGCATATTCTGCCCCATGGAAATATTTTTACAAAGTCTGATTTTAAATACAACTAATATGGAAAAGATACGCAATTTGCTAAGTTCTGAGTCCATGCACAAGACATGTATAAGTTTAAATAATGGGATGAGTAACTGGTACAGTTTGGGTGATATAAAATTCTCATTTGCAGAACCCATCCATTTTCCAACCCGCTTATCCTACTGGGTCGTGGGGGGTCTGGAGCCTATCCTGGAAGCAACGGGCACGAGGCAGGTAACAACCCTGGACAGGGGGTCAGCCTATCACAGGGCACACTCACACACCATTCACTCACACATGCACACCTATGGGCAATTTAGCAACACCAATCAGCCCCAGCATGTCTTTGGACTGTGGGGGGAAACTGGAGCACCCGGAGGAAACCCCACAATGACATGGGGAAAACATGCAAACTCCACACACATGTAACCCAGGCAGAGACTTGAATCCAGGTCCCAGAGGTGTGAGGCAACAGTGCTGACCACACCATTTGCAGATCCCAAATAATAAAAACCTAGAGGGCTTAATTCTCCCAAATATATATTCTCAAACTTTTAACTAACTCTTTGTTTATGATGATTAAATGGACAAAGTCCAACATTTAATATATAATAAATGTGGCTTTCTTTCGTTTCTACAGTAAAATATAGTCTAATCCAAGGCGATGCCGCCTCTACTTTTTGCAGAATGGATGGCATATGCATTAATTAATTCAAGATTAGATTATTGTATAACTCTGCTATCTGGCTGTTGAAACGCTCCCTTGAAGTGTCTCCACCTGCTAGAGAATGCAGCTGCAAGAATTCGTACAAGTACTGAAATTCATGAACACTGACTTTCTCTGAAATCTAGAGCTGAATATAAAATATTAATTCTGACCTTTAAATCTTTGTACAGAATATAATATTTTTTTATTGTAGCACCAAAAATCCACCTATCCATCCATCTTGCTTTTCCAGCAGGGCACAAATTGTATGGTATGCCAGTTTCTTGCAGAGCCAACACCAAACTACAAACAAAAACAATATAATTATTTGTAGAGCTTCTAGTTTAAAAGACACCCATCTGCATCTGGCCTGCCCTGTAAATAGTAAAGAAACTATAGACAGGTGTACCTTTACCTATGAGCATGAATGCATTTCTGCAAAATGGCTTATAAGTTGAAACGTTATAGGGAAGGGGATATAATTGCCACGCACTCCAATGGGAAAAAGCACTGAACACAAGATTGCACACAAGAAACACAACTTGAAACCCATGTGGAGAGATTGTAACTGTAGACAAATATGGATGCTAGTACAACTAGCAAACTAATCAAAACTGCTGAAATTATAAAATTTCCTCCACGCTCAGCTATTGTTAGTCATTAAATTAGGTTCATATCTGAAAAATTACTCTACATATAACTTAAAATAGTACTAATTTCACCCTTTATGCACAGAAACTCATTAAGTTAAAGGCTCATATCTGAAAGAACACATATATTTAGTTTATCCAAAGATGCTGTTAAGATGACATCTTTTTGAAATTCTATATAATTAATACACATAAATTGATTTAGTTTTGTAAATATTGCAGACCATAATAACATTCCAGTACAGCAAGAAGGTTTTGTTTCTGACAGACCATTTTTGATTTAATTAGTTCTCTGCAGGCCAGGGCTACTTGTCCCAAAAGCTCCCATGAGCAACTTACATAGTTGGAAACACTCAGTTCCAACTTTGTTAGCAACTATGCTTTTTGGAAACATACCCCAGGTTTCAGTTTGTTTTGTATTTTGAATTGGTGAATTAATGTGTTTTTCTTTTCACTGTTGCCCCTAGTCAAAGACCTCTTTATGAAGGAGCTCTTCGATCATAAGGCATTATATATAATTTTCTACAAAATCAACATGTTTGCTTGTCACTAAAGTCATTGTTACTTCATGCTTCTTTTATGAAGGCCTGCACAGAATAGGTTTAATTTACCTTAACAATTCACAATTGCAGAGTCAATGGCCACAGGCTGAGGACACACAAACAATGGAAAACTGTCACATGGTCATATGATTCAGTTTACATCTAATCCTTGACAAGTGTGATGTGGATGTGGAGTTCTACATAAAACACTGTATGGCTTCTGTAAATTCTTGCCTCCAGGATGCTATGGTTATTCTGAGATGGTGTGGGGCAGATGTTTTGTTGCATGGAATATATTGTTGCTTCACTTAGAAGGAATCCAATGCTTATCATCTGTTGTTTACAAGTTGCAACATTTCTGTTTCAAAGTAGATCCTGAACATGGAGTTGTTTTTTAGCTGCCAGTGCATTGCAAGTGATTACCCCTATTAGCTAACAATAAGCTTTTGTTGTGACTTTATTGATGAAATACAGCATGGCCCCTCATGTCATATTGCATAAACAAACATTTCATTAAAAGGATTGTGCTTAATATAGATACCTTTATTCCCCATTCTGATTCAAGAAGAGATATCAAATAACAAAATACAATGAAGAACACCGCAACTGAAGCCAGTCAGTCAAGGGAAACTGGCTTATAGATGAAGAGAAAATGAAATTAGATTCTTCGAGATAATCTGAAAGAGAAGTGGCAGGCAACAAAAATCTCCAGGTAAAAAGACATCCACGGTTTTGAGAAAAACACCCACATGCCTTGCCTCGCTAATATGAGAATAGCAAATAAAAGTAAATGAATAACAGTAAAATACATTCACATTAATTAGGCTTTAACTTTGGAAAGTGTTTAATTTAATGGGTGAGGCAAGAATGCTACTAGGTCATGTAATACCCTGCAAACAAAAAAAGGAAAAAAAAAGTCCACCTTGTTCTCAGCTTAAATTTTCTACACTTATGTGCGATTCAAAAATTCTGACTCAAGTGTTTACTGGACTATACAAACTCCATGCTTGGAAGCCATCATGATTCTTAACATATTACAGTTTTACTTTACCCACAGTAGAGTTAATTAGAAAGGAGAGTAAGCTTATAAGATGCAATTATTTAATTTTAACATTTCCTTCATTTATAAGTTACAAAATACAAGTACATGTAACACATGTAAAAAGAAGATATTTTATTTATCGTCCTAGCTAGGCTAATTAGTGGTTGGATAACCTTGATAGCAAAGTATATCTCATTTCCCAAGTTCCCCATCTTTCTCGTTTTGTTTCCTCAAGTCTTCCACAGATTGCAACCAAATTGCCATCATCTACTGTGCCTGGCTTCTCATTCCTTGTAAAATAAATCAAGCAGCTGAAAAGTCTCTCACTTGGAGTACCAAATGCTGGAATTTATGAAATGAAGCAAGCTATTTGAGCCAAGCGGGAGGGCAAAGAAGTGTACTCCTTGTTTCATAATCTCTTTTGATTAGCTATCTGTTCAGCACATGTTGTACTGCAAGGAAGTGCATCAAGGGTGGTATGGGGCTTCATGTGGGTTTTCTTCAGGTTGCCTGGTTTCTTTCTACTATCTAAAGACATGTTCTTAAAGCGCATTTGTGACTCTAAATTGGCATTAAGCTTATAAGAATGACATTGTGTGTGTATTTGTGTGCTTATAATAATGATATTGTGTGTGTAAACACACTACATCTCAGCAAACAGTAATGTTACTAGTTCTGTATTGGGGAAGATGGCGCAGGAAGTAGTGCTATTGTTTGGCAACCAGAGAGCCCTGGTTCCTCCTGACCCTGTCAAAGTGTCTTTGAGCAAGACACTGAACCCCCAATTGCTCCAGGTGTGCAGGTTGGTGCCTTGCATGGCAGCCTCTGCCACTGGTGTATGGATGGGTGAATGTGAGGCATGTATTGTAAAGCACTTTGAGTATTCATAGGAGTAGTAAAGCCCTACATAAACGCAGTCCATTTACATCTATAATATAATATAATAACATTCCAGGAATGTAAAAATATTAAAACAGTATTTATACACATTATCTTAAAATTTTTATAGCAAGGACTTTGGAAAAAGTATCAGTTTATTAACTTTTAAACTATAACTTTTTTTTTCTTTGTTGAATTATCACTTTTTTATTTCTACTTGAAAAATCCAGATGTATGAATGTATACAGAAACATGAATGCTTGTACGGTCAAATGATTGTATTGTTATATTGCTACAAATCATGAGTGTGTACGATATATAGATAGATAATACATGCATTTGTAACTGGTCTTATCTTTGATTCCTTGCAGGGCTTTAGCCCAGAATTCAGTTGACAAGGAACTACAAAATAAGACCAGTTATATTTGCCCGTTGTAAGATGCTGTTTTGTACAGTATGTACTATATGCATGATTATTAACACTGTGGAAAAAAAAACTAATGAATCACAGTTTTCAGCGATTAATTGCAATTAATCGCACCGAACATTAAACCTTACAATCATGAATACCTACATATTGAGTCCCTAAATTAACGTAGAATTACCACAAATGGGACAATATTAGTCATTCTCACAAATGCATTACTGTAACATCGATTTTCTCTGATTTTTAAAATTAGTGTTACATCATGTCCGCCTGACCCTCCTGTTTCCTCCCTAATGCATCCCTGATGAGCCACACCTGTTGCTTGTTACCCCTCGTTAGACTTAGTATTTCAGTACCTGTTTGTCTCATCAGCCCCAGTTTGGTCATTAACGTCTCTCCTCCTGTATGTCTGTGTCCTTCCCCGTACTCGCCTTCTTGTTTTGTTCCCTCATGGTCTTGTTTGTTTCCCTGCTCTCGGGTAGTTCAATAAACTGCCTTTGTTCACCCAAACATCTGTCTACAAGTCCTTTGTCTTTCACCACGTGACAATTAGTTGAAAAAAATACTCAAATGCTTTTGAAGAGACTAAATGCACAAGTGGAAATAAGTCGAGAGGTCATTGCAATGTTAAGATATTGTTTTTAATCGCACACCATAGCGATTAATGTCAGTAACTACATGTACATATAATTGCAGATACTTCACAGGCAGAACGACACACTATTGAATTCCAGCCACGTGATTCATGTAAAATCTAAAACCTATTTGGCAAACATGGCTTTACATTCAGAAGCCTGACAACCACTGAAAGTGCTCTTGGAGAAAGACCTTAAGATTTTAAGGCATAAGCCTTTAATAAAATAAAAGAAATATTGTAAATTGCAATATTTTTACCCTATGTATGTCTCCATCTGGAAATTTTTAGAAATAAAACAAGTAGTATCAGCTTCCTTGTGAAACGCTAGCTGGATGTTTTGATTTTAGCTTTGAATTATTATTTTTTTTTCTCCTCTCCTTTATTTTACAAATCACACAAATCAAGCATCAACTACAATACAAATTACAATCAGTGGCATACAAAAAAAAAACACCAACCTATAGCAAAGACAAATTAACGTGAAATAAATAAAATATTAAATTAAACCCTCATTTGGGTTTCAAAATACTGCATGCATTAAGGCGATCAAAGAAATAATAATGTGTTATGACTAAAATTAATGCTATGCAGTAATGTGATAAATTTCCTAGCCATAATTATTTAACATACTGAAATATAGAAAATAAATTTCACTAAATGGAAATCATTGATTTCAAAGTCCATCCAAGCATCCATTATCTGCCGCTTGTCCGGAGTTCGGGTCGCGGGGGTAGCAGCAGAGAGATACCCAGACCTCCCTCTCCCCAGCTACCTCTACCAGCTCCTTGGAGAGGATGCCGAGGCATTCCCAGACTAGCCGAGAGATATAATCCCTCCAGCGAGTCCTGGGTCTGCCCCGGGGCCTCCTCCCTGTAGGACATGCACATAAAACCTCTCTTGGTAGCCGCCCAGGAGGCATCCGCACCAGGTGTCCAAACCACCTCAACTGGCTCCTTTCGACGTGAAGAAACAACAGTTCTACGATGCCCTGCCGGATATCCAAACTTCTCACCCTATCCCTAAGGGAGAGCCCGGACACCCTGCAGAGAAACCTCATTTCAGCTGCCTGTATTCGCGATCTCATTCTTTTGGTTATTGCCCATAGCTCATGACCATAGGTGAGGGTAGGGACGAAGATGGACCAGTAGATCGAGAGCTTTGCTTTTCGGCTCAGTTCTTTCTTAGCCATGACGAACCGGTTAAGTGCCTGCAAAACTGTAGACGCCGCTCCAATTTGTCTATCCAGTTTCCGATCTCGCCTACCCTCACTTGTGAACAAGACCCCGAGATACTTGAACTCCTCCACTTGAAGCAGTACGTCTTCCCTGACCTGAAGAGGGCAACCCACCCATTTCCGGCTGAGAACCATGGTCTCAGACTTGGAGGTGCTAATCTTCATCCCTGCTGCTTCGCACTCGGCTGCGAACCGCCCCAGAGCATGCTGGAGATCCGCAGCAGATGAAGCCAACAGGACGACATCGTCTGCAAAAAGGAGCGAGGCAATCCTGAGGCCACCAAACTGGAAATCCTGTACATAAATATTATGAACAGGACCGATGACAAAGGGCAGCCCTGGCGGAGCCCAACCTGGACTGGGAACACGTCCGACTTATTACCGGCAATGCGGACCAAGCTTCTGCTCCATTCATACAGGGACCGAATCGCCAACAACAGTGGACCCCGGACTCCATACTCCCGAAGCACCCCTCACAGAGCACCTCGAGGAACCCAGTTGTAAGTCTTTTCCAAATCCACAAAACACATGTAGACTGGATAGGCAAACTCCCAGGCCCCCTCTAGTACCCTTGCAAGGGTATAAAGCTCCAGTGTTCCACGGCCAGGACGAGATTCGACTATTGATCTCACCCTCCTCTCCAGTACCCCGGCATGAGAAGTGTAATCCCCCTATAGTTGGAACACACCCTCCGGTCCCCTTTCTTAAATAAGCGGACCACCACCCCGGTCTGCTAATCCAGTGGCACTGTCCCTGACCTCCATGCACTGTTGAAAAGGCATGTCACGACAGCCCCACAACATCCAGAGCCTTCAGGTACTCACGTCCAGCCCCGGGGCCCGGCCACCACATAGCTCTTTAACCACCCTGGTGATGGGCAAGCCCCCCCAGCACCCTTGGGCTCTGTGCCCTCAGATGTCTCAAAGGTAGTGTGCATAGACGTATCTGAGGCAGGGTTGAGGAGGTCCTCAAAGTATTCCTTCCACCTCCAGATGATGTCCCCAGGTGAGGTCAACAGCACCCCCTCCCCACTATAAATAGTAAGAACCAGGAGCTGCTTCCTCCTCCTGATTTTCCGAATGGTTTGCCAGAACCTTTTTGAGGCCAACCAAAAGTCACTTTCAATGGCCTCACCGAACTCCTCCCACACCCGGGTTTTTGCTTCTGTGACCGCCCGAGCCACGTTCCACCTGTCCTGCTGGTACCCATCAGCTACCTCCGGAGACCCCCAGGCTAATAATTCCCGGTAAGCCTCCTTCTTCAGCTTGACAGCCCCCCTCACCTCTGGTGTCCACCATCGGATACGGGGGTTACCGCCACGACTGGTACCGACCACCCTGCAGCCACAGCTCCGTACGGCCACTTCCACAATGGAGGTCTGGAATAGTGTCCATTCAGACTCAATGTCCCCAACCTCCCCTGGTATGCAGTTGGAATCCTGCTGGAGGTGCGAGTTAAAGCTCCGGCAAACAGGAACCTCTGCTAGACATTCCCAGCAGACCCTCACCTACCAGGTCTGACCGGCTTCCTCCCCTGCCACCTGAGCTAACTCATCATCAGTTGACAGCTCTGCACCTCTCTTTACCCGAGTGTCCAAGACAGAAGGCTGCAGATCAAATGATATGATTATAAAATCGATCATTGAACTGTAGCCCTGGGCATGTTCGTACCATGTCCACTTATGGACACCCTGATGCTTGAACATGGTATTCATTATGGACAAATCATGCATTGCACAGAAGTCCAATAACACAGAACACCACTCGGGTTCAGATCAGGGAGGCTGTTCCTCCCAATCACCCCCCTCCAGGTCACACTGTCATTGCCCACGTGAGCGTTGAAGTCCCCCAGCAAAACGATGGAATTCCCACATGGCACGCTAATCAGCATACCACTAAGGGAATGCAAGAAGGCCGGGTACTCTGAACCGACATTCGGCATCAAGCCAAGTGACTAATATGACTTACAGCGAGGGATCGGACTGCCAGGGCCTCCCTTGGCCGCCACCCGATCCACAATGCACCGAACCCCTGACATTACCCTTGCGGATGGTGGGCCCACCTGGGGACAGTCCCGCGTGCCTCTTTCGGGCTATGCCCGGCCGGGCCCCACGGGCCAAGGCCCGGCCACCAGGCCTGGCTCCAGGGTGGGGCCCCGGTGACCCTAGTCCGGGGGAGGGAAACGAGACTTTCAAAGTATTTGTCTAATTCCCACAAAATTAGTGGAATGATGTTTGTAAATATGAATGACAATGAAGACATATATTTACAGGGCTATTTCCATTCCATCCATCCATTTTCAAACCAGCTTATCCTTCTGGGTCATGGGAGGTCTGGAGCCTATCCTGGAAGCTATGGGCCTGAGGTGGGGAACAACCCAGGATGGGGGTCTAGCCCATTGCAGGGCACACACACACCCATTTTATAGTAACTCCAATTAGCCTCAGCATGTCTTTGGACTGCGGGGGGGGGGGGACCGGAGTACCCAGAGGAAACACCACGACGACATGTGGAGAACATGCAACCAGAGTACCTAGAGGAAACACCACGAGGACATGGGGAGAATATGCAAACTCCACACACGTAACCCAGGTAGAGACTCGATCCTGGGTCCCAGAGGTGTGAGGCAACAGTTCTAACCACGGCACCACCATGCCACCCCAGGGCTACTTATATATCCTAAAATTTACAGACTACAGCTAATGGCCTGCAGTGAAATACAGCTATTGAACTAAGATAAAAAGCAAATGGATAAATGGAATGTTACTAAATATATTGAAAACAATGTCTTCTGTACATCTATTAATACTATAGCATGCATGGGTATAAATGATTCTGGTTACTGCAGAAGAGCATAGCAAGGTGTGATTTTTGGGACTTGTTTGGCAAGGAAACCAAGTGACTAATATGACTTACAGATGCTTTTGAAACAATTGTGTAGGTATAGAACTGCAGGAGAATGACCTATCATTAAAGGTCAAAGGTGAGTAACAAAGCATACTCCAGGTGTGTTGAAAGTGAAAAATACATAGGCAAGCATCAGCTGAATGTAATTTTGAGTAAACAGGTACAGTGGTACCTCGGTTCTCGAACTTAATCCGTTCCAGACTCCGGATCGAATCCTAAAAAGTTTGAGTTCTGATCTAATTTTTCCCATAAGAAATAATGGAAAACCAATTAATTGGTTCCCGGCCCCCCAAAATTACACCT
>JAODLC010000028.1:8438352-8450318 GCA_026781145.1 Hippopotamyrus pictus | reverse complement strand
CTGTAATGTTGCGCTGCTTTATTTGGTTAATCGTCCAGTCTGTGAAGAAGGCATTCAAGTAAGAATTGCACTGTAGTCTGTACATGACAATAAAAACTTTGAATCCGGTCCATTGTTTATTTTTATTACTACTCTGTATTTGTTAATTTGTTCGTGACTAGCACACTTTTAGGTTGTAACATTTGTACAACTATTACGTAACTTTTCGGTGAGCAATGACTAACAAAATGATATGAAGTACAGTGTATTACTTAATACAGTATTTTCAATAAATTAGCATTATCACCAACAAGCACTGCTACTACAGCAAATGCAAGGCTGACACTGAAGCCTTGCCTTTTGTTTCCGCTCAGAGACGTGCCATGTGACTCATTTCCTGGCGCGTACAATTTATATTAGGTCAGCGTTCCCGGTTTGACTGCTGATATTCAGATCGAGTTCTAGGTCAAACTGGTTTGTTCAACTTTCAAGAAATTCGAGTTCTAGTGAGTTCGAGAACCGAGGTACCACTGTATTATATTGAAAAATGACTTAAGAACTCCATGGGGTGGAACACCGAACTTGGGTTTTACTGAACAAACTACTAAACAAACTATTTACCACACTTGACAAATCACACTTGTGTGATGCAAAGGTCACAGGCTAAGGGTGCCGTGACCAGGCTGGGTGCACGGAGCGGGGAAGCAGGAGAGGAACAAGTTGGACTGGGTAGTACGGGATTTAATGGGGAATTGGAGCAGGAACATGGAAACAAGCCGAGAACACACAGCATTTCTTCAGACTAGACAATCAGACTTCAATGACAGACCTTAGGAAACATACTTGAAAGTGGACTGAAATACTCAGGACTAATCAGAAATAAAACGAAATAGCTGGTAAACGCGGGGATTCCACACGAGGTTAACGAGGGGGCGTGGCACACAGGAGGATCAGAGAAGCAGGCCATGACAAAGGGCTACCCAGTAGATAATATTATCTAGTGTACTAGTGTATGCACCTTGTTCTGAAATGCAGACCACTGAGTACTTGCTTCTAACAGTGAACAACTATATTGTTGTGGAGCTAATTTTGCTGCTGCTAGATACATTACTTCCTTTACATTGGTAATCACCAGTTGTTAATTAATGCAGCAACTTTTTGAAGTTTACAATACCCACATTCATAGATCATACTTGAATACAGAGTATTTTAATTTGTTTATGAAATTTATTTAATTTTTACTGATTTGCCAAATCATGCATGAGAAGCTTACAGTGCTATTCTGTTTAACAGAATTACAGTGCTATTAACCTGGCTAGTAGGTTAACTTTTTCCTTTTTTTTAATATCAGTGCTGAATGTTTTGAAGAAGCACAAATGTGTATGCCTGTCCTGGAAATTAGTTTCCACAATCCATATTACACAAAGGGAAAAATATAGGATTTTAAACAGAAGATGTAAACTTCAATGCAGGAAATGCTTAAAATAAAATTCTCTTTATTTTAATGGTTACATCTGACAAAACCAAAGCTGGACAAGCACTGAATGTTTTTCAATGTATGTTTACAACAACTGTCATTAGAGGCGCAAGAAACAAGGAAGATAATGAAAGGGGATCCCTCCCCCTAGTTGAATTTTTAATGTGGCTGCAGGGAAGAGAGACACACACACTCTTCTCCCCATCACTTGCCTTCCATGCCCTCCGTTAATTGTCCCCTGGGGTGGATAGGTTTCCTTCCCGGTCACGACGAGTGCCCATTTGCTGCCTGATCTATGCTCTTTAGTCTTGGCTTGCTTCCTGTTTCCTGAAACCAGATTTGCTTCGTTTTAGTCACCTCAACGGTGACTTGTGTGTATATATTTTCAGGGAAATTTGATTGTTGGTATGGATTTTTAAATCAGTTATCAGATCAAGTTTAGAAATATGTAAACTGTTGTGTTATTTCATCATCTCAGCAGTGGAACACATACCTCAGACTATGAACATTCAATACCATGGAGTGATCTTTAAGCGAGACAACTCAGACGTAAGTAGATTAAAGAAGCCATAATGGGAAAACAAGTGCTCATTTCAAGTGGACTTGGGCGAAATTTAAGACTAGAAAAGTTGCATTATAATATTTTTTATCAAATTGAGGGTATTTTCGCACTCATTGTGGGTTGAAACATGAACCTATACTTTCTCTTTGGTTGGCTTTCTTGAAGTTCTCTTAATGTGCCGAAGATGTAATACTTTAGCTCGGGTTACTGTTGCTGGTTTGTTAGTCAGTGTCTGAAAAGTTCAAATTTGATTTAAATTGACTGATATGCATTAAAACCACTGTTCTTCAAATCAAAATCTTATCTGACCTGAAAATGCATGTAACAAAACCTTCCTATTCCTAAAACATCCTGCTCTTTAGGTTTTGCTAATCCAGTTGAGAACTGAAGGTGTTATTCTTTACTGTATAACAGGAGTGAAAAGTTTCTCATGGAAATGGCCTAATTTTAGATAGTATGTGGAGACAAATGAGAAAAAATATTATGACATTTTAAATCGCTTTGCTTGCTCAGTTTAACAAGTATTCTCAAATGGATGTATGAAGTGGATAAATGGATGTAAAAACTACATACCATATGAATATATATATATACACACACATATATATTACATGAAGTTCTATGGATCAACTATTTTGAGAAGCATGCAATGTAGAATTCATCAAATTGCACTTAATCTACTCAGTCCTTTATAGGGGCTGTTATATTTTTTTATTGAAATTACATAGCACATCAGTAACATTCCCACAGTCCCTAGCATTTTTCTCTGTTTGTTTGCGTACCAGAACGTCAACAGACTTTATGTGGGAGCATCATGCCTCATTTGTGAAATTAATTATTCTGAATTCACAGATTTGCAGATTTTATCAATGACCTCTCACAGCCCTAGAGGAGCAGTGTGGATTTCAGATTTGTCATTGCTGTATTTAAGATTATTTTCTTAATCTCATTTCCCTTTAAATTCTGTTCAGCACCTGTCTAAATCATTTGTGGAATTGCAATGTGTTTGACATTTACAAATGTTTATGTAAATGCAGGGGAGCAATTTCTGAAGACAAACTGCTGAGAAATATAATTAGAACTGTGACTAGAAAAAAGCTATTAATTTATCTGTAATAGTAATGTTTATCTCTGACAAAAAAAGAAAATGACAACTGGTGTGGTTTGCTGAGCAATCCCAAAAATATGTACCTCCATGCAGAAAAGCATTTTTTTCATATTACCCAGGTGCATGGCAAGATGTCAGGAAAATTAAGATGTACAGAAAGCAAAACTTGGGCTTACACATATGTTGTCAAAATATCCTGAGAGAGAAAAACCTGTATTAAGCAGATGTTAGTAGTAAATATATCATCAGGTCCTGTAGATATCTATATATCTGTATAGAGACCTGCCGGTGAGTTTTCTTTCGATATATGAGTCCATAGCCCAGTGTTATCTATACTCTGGGTGTTTCTCTGTACATAAAAATTTTACTTATTTTAATTTTACACACAGTAATAGATCAATATTTTAAAATAAACCATTGCAGGACTATTTGTAATGTTTCATAAAGCCATTTCATTTTTTACAGGCAGTGCTTGTATTGAACTCATTATTTTTACTGATCTTTAATGTTTCCTTTCAACAGATGTGCCTGTGAGTATATTGAGAACAATTTGTACTTTAGGCCCAAAATTTTAAATGAAGATTGTTCTTAATGATAGTCCCAGTCCAAGCAGATGCTCAAAAACTGACAATGAAAACCTGAAAAATTACTTAAGGCATTGATTACATCCAAATGATGGAATCAATAATAATATTTTCCCTGGGACTCAATTTCTCTCATACGAGAACTCAACCCTTAAAAGCCACATTAAAATTTAACAATGAGAAATTTGCTCTGGTCATTTCTGGACTGCTGTCTTTTGGTGTTTTAAAAATGGTTTTCTTTCAATTTTATGATGTCACCTAATTGCCCTCTCAACTCCTTGCCCCAGATTTTTTGGAATGCACAATGCTATTAGATAATATAATATTGTTTTTACAGTTAGAATGAAACATACACATCACATGTCTGAAACAGGCCTTTGTTGATACACCAACAGTGGATTAAAATGTGGGGATACCAGATTTATTGAGTAATCTGACAAAAATGCTTCTGTAATTAATTTTAATGTAATATCTGTTTCTTGTGTGCATGTGTGATGTGCTGACATGCGTGAAAGCAAAATTGATAAAATTTTAATTTATTGATATCTATCTATCTATTAAATATTCCTTTTGGTTGCCTAAAATGGAAAAAATAGGCTTACATAAAAAATACATTTTTTAATAAAATTTTTAACTTTAAAATTACAACGTTTTGCATGTATCTTCATGTTCATGTTTGGGTCATTTTATCAATGTACCATTTTAATAATAAATATGTTATTCTTCCCTTGAATATACACAGCAGTCAGATTTTGGGTATGCAATGGATATCCTCATGTGAAAGGTGCTGCAGGTTGATAACAGCCCAATCAGTGTTCACTTGAAAAGCTGGCCATAAGAGGGTGGATTTTAACATTTCCATCAGTGGCAGGCCCTGTGAGTTATGATTTCACAAGAGCAACTGGTGCAATTACTGTTGCCCTTGATTGCCTAGCCAATGTCTCTGAGGATGCAAAGAGAGAAAGATGATCTTTACCCTGAACTTGCTCTGATTACTCACACTGAATAGCATTCCCTGATCAGCTAACATGACTGCAGATCCCCGCTGTTTTAATGCTGTATTTATTAGAGACAGGCTGTTTAAGAGGATCAATAAATTCAGTCTGAGTCTATGATTCAAGGTTTTGAAGGTTAGAATAGTTGACATACTGGATACACTGCAGCAGCTTGTGGTAAAACATTCTTTTTTAAGCTTTTTATTGCACTTATCTGAATCAATAAAGTTAACTGAAATTGAAAGTACTGTATACAGACCAATAAAAAAAATTCAAACACTTCCTCTAAAATAAAAAACCCAAAGGTTTCTATAAAATGGCATGATATTAATAATATTATAATATTTTATTTTTTATGTTTTTGTTTTTGCATGATTTCATAGTGATAAAATGGAACTAATAGGGTCAAAGAGGTATAGTTGTACTATGTACGGATGCATTAAAATTACATCACAGTATAATTTTCCATGGGAACCATGGAATCAACAAGTTTCTCTTAATTTTGAAATTATAGCTTAAATTAGAGTGAATAAATGGTTTATGGAAAAAACTGGGGGGGAAAAAATCCTGTAAATAGAGTATAATTTTAACAAATACATTATGAGCCAAATGGACTATAATATTAGAAGACATATAGTGATTAATAAAACCTTCATTTATAAATATTGACTTAGTTCATTTTATATTCTTACATATATTTGCCTTTTTGTGATGTACTTACAGTGTACAATAATAAAATGGCAAGATGGACATTTTTCACAGCCCTTTTAAACATTAATTTAAAGGTTATGCATTAAAGAAAATATCCCAGTATGATTTAATATTGTTTCTACTATAAAGAATAATGATTGGTTTTGGGACACAGTACTGTACTTCACTGACCTCTCTTTCAGGCAGTTGCTGACATGCCTCAAGAACTGTGTCGAAATATAGTACAATTATATTCTATTCCTTTGAGTAAATTAGCTCTTAAACCCTGAGTTTTCTGAAGAATTACTAAACACCACTAGTAACACTGTACTGGAGTGTAAAGCTTACAGCACTTTAAATATATTTGCCCATATGTTTCTGGTGCCGAGACAGGTTTATCAATGTTTAAGAGATTAACTCTTTAAACATAGACAATGATGTATCATTCAGTTGATATAATAGTAGATACATTACAATAAGTGTACTGTTGCAAAGTTTATTTTAAATTATTTCTGATTAATGCTAATTTCACTTGTTATTTGTAAGTGGACTGCATGAATGTGAGGCCACCTGGTCCTGATTTGTTTTTGGATAAATTTTCAAGTTACAATTACAAACATATAGAAAAGCCTCTGTGCCGGTCTGGCATTCCCTTTGTCTAACCACGCACGTGCCCAGAGGTTTCTCCATTCTCCTATTTCTTAGTGCCCTGAAGCACTATCTTTCTTTAGCTTCCTGTTACTCAACCTTATCAACTCACCTACTCTTCAACTCTTCAGCCATGGTGCTGTTTCTCAGAAGCTCTTCTGAACCTGGCTTCTCTTTGATCCTGGTGGAACTCCAGTCACACATTTGAAGAAAAAAAAAAACATATGAATTGATCAGTTGATTTTGGTTGTTGTAAAGAAAAAAAAATCATTACTATCCACATGTCCAAACTAGGTACTGGAAGCATAGGGCCTGACTGGCTTTCACTTATCTTGTTTTCATTCATACTTTTCAGTGAAGTATCTGGAATGGGTGTGCATTAAAGGTTGAATTACATGGTCTTCCCTTTAAAGAAACTTTGGCTCCAGCCAGCAATGAAGATCTTATCATTTCCCAGATAAATTTCTTCTATTCCACTGAATGCAGACCATAATACTTGGCATTGCCAACAACACTCAACTATAATACAAATCCCAAAATATTTACCTGTATTTGTGTACTTCAGGTAGTGTTTTTTTGTTTGGTTAACCTGAAAATATGACGGGTATACTTCACAATTTATCACTTTACCCATAAATATTAGCCTTATTTTAGACAAAGAAAGAAATGCAAGTTTTTCTAGTACTATGATTTGTAATGCAATTGCAGTTGTGATTTCATACAGTACTGTCCAAAAATCTTTGGCAGTGAAAGAAAATGATGTTTAAGTGATCTTCATGCTGGTGATATTATGATTGTCAAAGTGTGTTACTAGCCATTTTAAAGCCTCTCTTTAAATAAGCCTAATATTTGCAGTAACTATCTAATACACTAATGATTTTTTCCCTCGACCACTATCACATCTTGTTTAGCTAATCAATACCTCACTGAATTATTTAACTAATCAAGTTGCTTGTTTTCCCCGCACAGGAAATACATATGGTTTTGGGGCCAGTCCTCCAGAACAGATGCTTTACTGTTAACACGATAACTCAAAATGTTTTGACAAATCATTTTCAAACTTTACGGGCATATTCTATTGGTGACAACCTGAAACTGGTCAAATTTTGAGAGAGATTGCATCAAAATATAAATAAATATAAATCGACAATTTTGCCGATATTACATTATTAATTTAGCGTGTTAGTCATGTAACAGCAATAATAGTATTAAAACCATTAAAAATAGCAATAGCATCATAATAATATGATACATGATGCATCTCGTAAAGGAAAAAAAAGAATTATTAGCTATTAGGCTACGATTAATTTAGTGATCTAAATTAACGATTAATACAGCTCTATCTGTAATTATGTTTATTTTCGATTTATTATTTTAATCACACCACTTACACACGTGTCCTGGGTATAACATTTAACTGCATCAGGCCTTGCAAGTGGACGTCCAACTTGCAATGATAACATTTTGGGGGTTGGTGGTGGGATTGGCACTCCAGCCACCATAAAACAACTCACAACAGCTCGAAATAAACAGGCACGATACCCTTCTGCTCTCTGTGGGGGAGCCTCATCCCTGGATGAGTCGAAATTGTCAGTGAGCTAATAGGGTCAGGCCTGTTGGGGATTGGGACTGGGGTGATGCTGAGGTGTTGCCTGCTGCATAGCGACACTTAGGTCCCAGTTTGAGGCGGCCCATCCAAGTAGGCGTGTGGGATGTCTTGTCTCTCTGGCAAGATGACCATCTTTCTCTGCTGTTGGGGAGCTTTATAAACTCCGCATTTCAGTGGTGGCATTCTCTGAGGTACGCAGACCGGAGAGTGGCCAGATCTCTGTAGGTGAGTATACCTACTTTTGGTCTGATCACTCTGATGGCTGTCATACTCAAGGAGTACTTGTTGCTGTAGTGGATGGTGTCTCCGATGGTGTCTGATGTCATTCCTTTCAACAGGCGTATTATGAGACTCAGGCTAAGGCACTCCTTGGATGTTTTGTGTGTTGTCTCAGTGTATGCTTTGACTGCGGTGAGTGATGTCTTGTTAAGGGAAACATTTTACTCGCAACTTCACTCGGTGGTTGATGAGTGCCCCTGAGGTGACACTTCTCTGGTCAAGAATGACTTCAATGCGACCACTGGCACTGACAAAGCTGGCTATGAGGATTGTGTCGGTCCCCATGGGTCTGGAGACTGGGGTGACAGTGACTCCATGTTCCTTGACAAAAGGTCAGGGGCTGCGGGTCCTGGTTCCAATGCCATGAGCTGCATCATTCGACTTGGTACTCCAAGTTATGCATGACTGCAAGTACTTCTCCTTGGCCCTGGATGTGTGTACTGATGAGTACTGATGTGACGGACATTAGCCAGCTACTGATTTTTACAAGAACTATTGACAGTTCATTGGAAGTGCATGAGGAGTTACTAAAATTGGTGTCGTTGCATGACACTACTAGGGGCATGGACATTTTCAATGCCGTTAATAATGTTGCAAGAGCATATGGTGGCTTTGAAAAGCTGTCAGCGGTTGTTACGAATGGTGCACCCGTGATGCAGGGGAGACACACTGGTTTTGCAGGGCTCCTACAACAGAGCGGAGTGAACAGCCCTATACTGCACTGCCCTATATCATACACCAGGTTAGTAATACAGTCGTCCCTCGCCACTTCGTGCTTCAACATTCGCGGCTTCACTCTATCATGGTTTTTTTGTATATTCGTTAAAAAGTTGATTGAGAAGTGAAAATGATCGGAAGCATCTTTGCTCTTCGTAATTAAATGTACAATAATAATATGACAACGTGTAACATATCTTATTTTCTCCTATTTTGTCTAATATATTGGGTAATGCAAATGTAATTGTCATGACTTGCCTGTATGATCCTCTTGTGTCCCACGCCCCCTTATTAACCATGTGTGCAACCCCGATTGTGACCAGCTGTTTTCAGTCAGTTTGATTCGTCCGGTGTATTTAAGTCCACATCAGAGTCTGTAACCCCAGGTCTGTCATTGACGTTTTGATGTTACATATTCCTGTGTCCTGCATTTGGAGTGATTCCAAATAAACCCTTCGATCCTGATTCCTTGTCTCCCCGTTCCTGCTTCCGTGTCCAGCAATCACAACAGTAATTGTGACTAAAGAAGGATTTTCATCCCATTGTCTAAATTTGATACACTTTCCCGCTTGTGAGGAGATTCAAAAAATTGTGAGGAATTACTTCACAAATATAAGGCTGACATTGAGAAATTGCAGAAAGAGTTCAAGCATCGTTTCCAAGATTTTCACGTGATACAGCCACGAATAGCGCTCTCCATGGACCCCCTCTCTGCCGCTGTTAGCGAGCAACCCTCAGAATTGCAGCTTGAACTCTGCGATCTGCAGTCAGACCCGTTTTTTCAAGCAAGGCATAATGAGAAGGGGAATTCATTTTGGAAGCTGCTACCAGAGTCCTGTTTCCCCTCCTCAGAGATTTTGCTCTCTCAATGATCCGTATGTTTGGGAGCACATACATTTGTGAAAACAGTTTTTCAACAATGAAGCACATCAAGTCAAAAGAAAGAAACAGGCTCACGGATGACAAGCTTTTTCAACTGATGCAAAGAGTTTGACATTGACATTCAATCTATTGTGCACCAGCAGGCAAAGCCACAAGTATCTCACTCAGAGAGCCAGGTCCTACTGAAAGCTGTGGGTGAGGTAGCATACAGAAATTAACAATTTCTTAGTTGCACTTAATATTTGTGTGCTGTTTTGCAGTTCTGTGCCTTCATGATTTTGATTTATGAGAGCCTTGCCACTAAAAAAAACCTCAGGGATGTGATCATTTTTGTTTCTTCAATCCTTTTGAAATACATTTGAGCATGAAATATATGGAGTTACTGTGCTGTATGTTGGTTCAATAAACATACGGACATATATATATATATATATATATATATATATATATACATATTTTGGTGTTCTTTAAAATGATAGCCTTCTCCTACTCAATTATGAGGCCCTCTTGAAAAATTTGTGGCCCTCTCCATCATTAAAGTTGCCCATCCCTGGTCTACGGGGAGAATGTTGACCTTGTCGAGAGATTTACTTACCTCGGCAGCGACATTCATGTCTCTGGTGTCATGTCTCATGTCTTCCTATGTGGTAAGCAGACAGATTTGAGGAGCATGGGGGTTAGGGTTAGGTTACTGGAAAGGGGTGTGTGGCGCTCCCGATATCCTTCCAACAGGACATAGGTCCAAGTCTTTAGAATCTTGGTGCTCCCTGTCTTGCGGTATGACTGTGAGATATGGACACTATCCAGTAAGCTGAGATGAAGACTGGACTCCATCGGTATTGTCTCTCTTCGGAGAATCCTTGGGTACCGCTGGTTTGACTTCGCGTCATACGAGTGGTTGCTAGAAGAGTCCCGAATCAGGCTGTATTATGAGGGAGCATCAGTTACAGCAGTACAGCCATGTGGCACATTTCCCTGAGGGTGATATGGCTCACAGGATCCTCATGGATGAGGACCCAAGCGGCTGGACCAGGCCGAGGGGATGCCCACGTGACACCTGGCTGCGGCAGATGGATGGCCATTTCCGGAGTGTTGGACTGGACTGCCTGGGGGATCTCGAGGATGCTCTTCAATGAGAGGTGGTAAGTAACGAAATACAAATACTTCATTACTGTACTTAAGTAAATTTTCAAGTATCTGTATTTTATTTTATTTTTGTGTAAAGGTATAGCTTTTACTATGTACATTTTAGTATGCATGTACATTTTACTTTGTACTCCTTACATTTTCAAATTAGGCTCATTACTCTTGTTTCGTTTAATTTAAATAACTTTTATTAGGGCATTTTGCCATGCATTTTACCTATTCCAAATCAATAATGCGCACCATTCAGAGGACTTGACTGATTGTTTTGAGGCTTAAAAACATTTAAATAAAAATGTAAACACGCACCTATAAGACACACAACACGATGCGGCAGCTTTATTTCAGGTTAAATCTGATTTGGTTAAACCCCCTTCGTAGTACAGGCCACTGGTCCGTGTAGCATCACCGAACAACGAAATAAGGAGCTGCTCCCCCCGAACGCGAAACCGCTGCTGATGACTGGCGGATTCTCGGTGAGATTTGATCGCGGTAATGCCTTTCCAGGTTAGATTAATTAGAGTTTTTTTGCATATACTACAGAATGCTTTCCGGTCATTCCCCATGACCGGCTTAAGCCAGTCTTTTAATTACATGAAGTTAAAACTCGTACACAAATGGGAAACTCATAATATATTGAGGTGGATGATGAAAAATTTACTACCAAGTCAAATTCCATTTACTACCTTTTAATACCTTTTAATGGCCTTAATTTTGTTTGATTTCATTTACTACCGCACAGACACCCTGTACTTTCTTTTCAAGCTTCTTTCTTCCACTGCAATTTCACTGCAACGATATCTTTTCCCACTGAGTTGCTGCCTGGTTTACCACCCATTACCATTCCATGGACTCTTTGGACAGTTTTTTAATCCACAGTTATTGTTACATTGTTACAAGTGATGAAATAATTCACTACTTTAGTCTGTGTGTATGAGAATGTGTATCTGTCTTAGTGTGTGTGTCACATGACATAATCACAATTTTATCAATGTTTATGGCTGTATGTCAAGTGTCATTTGTTTTAAGAAGTGTCAAGTTCTTTATTAGGTAGGGTTAAGGGTTATGGTTAGGAGAACGCAAGGGCTAGAGTTAAGGTAAGGACAAAAGAAACTCAACTTGACACTACAGAAACTCAACTTGACACTACAAAAACTAATAATATTTAATGACTATATTTAATAATAACAGTCAGTGGCGGCCGGCCCATAGGGGACGCTGGGGCACCGCCCTCCCTGATAAGAGGGGCTAAAAATGTAAAATATATTTTTACAAATTAAGTTTTTAAATTCG
>JAODLC010000028.1:8396228-8411811 GCA_026781145.1 Hippopotamyrus pictus | reverse complement strand
TGATATTTGAAGAAATGTGTGATCATGCCCCAGTCAGTGAAAGTGTGTTTCCTACCCCTGGGCTCCAGAGGGTTAACCTGGTCCGGAGTGGACTTGTTCACTCACCTAAGTTACCATGGTAGCTCAGCGGGGATTCAATTAAGACACGTTGATGGAACGGAATTTCCACTTAAATGAGCCAGACGTGTCGAAATAAGTCAGACTTTCCGTTAATCCTGCTTCCTGTTCTCTGTATTACCTGTTTCCCTTTGTAGTTCAACGACAGTGTGGCCTGGGGGGGGGTGATTGGGAGCAAAGGACTTTCTGATCTGAACCCGAGTGGTGTTCTGTTATTGGACTTCTGTGCAACGCTTCTGTGCACCAGAATGTGTGAGATGGCTCAGGTGGCAGGGGTGGAAGCCGGTTAGACCTGGTAGGCCCAAGCACATAGTGAGGGTCTGCTGGGAATGTCTAGTAGATTCTTCTGTTTGCCGGATCTTTAACCCTCTAGGGGGTTAAAGGGGTATGGGTCTAGGGGTAGGGAACACACTGGGGCATGGTCACACATTTCATTCAATATCATAAACTTAATTCACGGCAAATAAATTATTTCTTATATATTTGTTTTGGCATTAAACTCATCTTAATCTTAGTGTATTTTGTAAATATGTCAGATTTATGTGAAGTTTGTAATTCGACATCAAAGTATAGACATTGCAAAATGCAGTTTGGAACGCTTGCAGAAACATTATAAAAGTACATAGTAAGCAATAATGGTAGTCAGTTTTGATCCTAGATACTGATCACCAAATACTAAATGATCTTCTGTTCTTGGCTACATGAAGATGACTAAAGGATGTAGTTGCAACATTGTATTGGATAAATAAATAAGAAAAACTCGTCACTTATGTGGCTCCTTTCATTAAATATGTAGCAGCTTTCATGTGTATGCACGTATTTATGGCCTCCTTTTATGGCGCTGATGAGGATGTATCTGGATCGTGTTTCACCGTTGCATTGTTCATCAAATTACCATGCGAATGTGATTTCAGTATGCGCTAATGCAGCTATTTAGAATGCAAATAGCGATCTTCAGATGAGGGCAGCACTACATGCCCCCGATGCAGGTAAAACAAAGTAAGGTGACATGGTTTACTCTTTTTGCTGATTTAACCTAATTTTAAAAACTTTAATACTTCCAACAATGGACGTTTTGAAAAGAAGACTATGGATTTAAGATTATGGATTTAGTCAGTGTTTTTTCATGTTTCAATAAGAAGATTTCAGCAAGGTATGAACTGAAATACACAAGAAAGATACATGGCATCACCGTCAACTCCAGAGGGTTAAGAAAGTGGACTGGAGGGTGTGTTCCAACTATAGGGGGATCATACTTCTCAGCCTTCCTGGGAAAGTCTATTCCGGGGTACTGGAGAGTAGGGCGAGATCGATAGTAAAATCTTGAATTCAGGAGGAACAATGCGGTTTTCATCCTGGCTGTGGAACACTGGACCAGCTTTATACCCTTGCAAGAGTACTGGAGGGGGCTTGGGAATTCACCTATCCAGTATACATGTGTTTTGTGGACTTGGAAAAGACTTGTTTCCCCAAGGTGCTCTGTGGGGGGTGCTTCGGGAGTATGGTGTTCAGGGCCCACTACTGTGGGCAATTCGGCCCCTGTATGAATGGAGCAGAAGCTTGGTCCACATTGCCGGTAATAGGTCTGACGTGTTCCCTGTGCGGGTTGGGCTCCGCCAGGGTTGTCCTTTGTTATCGGTCCTGTTTATAATATTTACGTACAGGATTTCTAGGCTCAGCCAGGGTGTTGAGGGTGTCCAGTTTGATGGCCTCAGGATTGCATTGCTGCTCTTTGCGGATGATGTCGTCCTGTTGGCTTCATCTCCTGGGGACCTCCAGCATGCTCTGGGGAGGTTCACAGCCGAGTGTGAAGTGGCGGGGATGAGGATTACCTCCAAGTCCGAGACCATGGTTTTCAGCTGGAAATGGTTGGATTGCCCTCTTCAGGTCAGGGAGGAGGTACTGCCTCAAGTGGAGGAGTTCAAGTATCTCGGGGTCTTGTTCACGAGTGAGGGTAGGCAAGATCGAGAGCTGGACAGATGCAGTTTTGCAGGCGCTTAACTGGTTTGTTGTGGCTAAGAAAGAACTGAGCCAGAAAGAAATAATCTCAATTTATTGGTACATCTTCATCCAAATCCTCACCTATGGTCATGAGCTATGGGTGATGACCGAAAGAACGAGATCACGGATACAGGTGGCCGAAATCAGGTCTTTCGGCAGGGTGTCTGTGCTCTCCCTTAGAGATAGGGTGAGAAGTCCAGGAGAGTCTGAGTTGAACTGCTGCTTCTCCACATTGAAAGGAGCCAATTGAGGTGGTTTGGACATCTGGCGTGGATGCCTCCTGGGTGGCTACCCGGAGAGGTTTTCCATGCATGTCCTACAGGAAGGAGGCCCCAAGGCAGACCCAGGACATGTAGGAGGGATTGTATCTCTCAGTTGGCCTGGGAACGCCTCGGCATCCCCTCAGAAGAGCTGGTAGAGGTACCTGGGGAGAGGGAGGTCTGGGTATATCTCCTGAAGTTGCTACCTCCGCGACCTGTACCCCGGATAAGAGGATGTTAATGGTTGGATGGATAGTTTTGACCTCTTGTGGTTCTTTTGTTTTGTATTTCACCCCAATGTGTTCTGTTATCTTTAATAAACCCCCTTTTGTCTTAGAGCCACTAGTGGATTGTAATTTTTTCCCTGCCTGTGCCATGCCACACTGCAACAACTGTATATCTCAAATCAAATATGCAGATGCATATCTGGATAATGTTCCTGTCCAATACCATCTAGAGACAGGTTGCAAATAATTCTGTGTTGTTCCCAGCTCTCTGGAAACAGAGGTGCAAGAAACAGTGGTAGGAGTTCAACACTACCATGTGTGTAAACATGTGTGCAGCTGATCGATGTCATGGATATTCTCAGATTAGAGGCATATTCCTGGACAGTTTGTTGTATTTTGCTTTTTTTCACTGTACAGCCTCTCTCCCATCAGAAGGAGTTTTAAGATTTCAGGATAATAAGATATTCTGCTCTGACAAAATCAGACAATCAATGTGTCTTGAGGGAGACAGAATGCACATTTCCAAATAGTTATTGGGGAGGACTATCCCGTTCTCTAGCTACAGAAGAAGAAATACTATTTTGCAATCAACAGTAAACAAATTTAATTTGTAACTTTTTACTGACTTGTGTCACTGTTAGCTTATTCCTTGCATTTCTCCTCACTGTTTCTTTTTCTTCTGTTTTTGCTACTGCACACTTAAGCCTCAAGTTATTCACCCTAATTGAACATTCAAGCAGTAAATAGTCTTGTGCATACTGTACCTTTCTTGTCTTGGCTTGTTAATTATGAAAAGCTTTTTACCTCCATCTCTTGTACATCCTGAAAAAGGAAATACAGGGGTATCTTGGTTTACGAGCATAATTCGTTCCGGAAACATGCTTGTAATCCAAGGCACTTGTATATCAAAGCAAATTTTCCCATAAGAAATAATGGAAACTCAGATGACTCATTCCACAACCAAAAATATTCATATTAAAATGATTAATACAAAATATAAAGTAAAAATACATAAAACAAATTAACCTGCATTTTACCTTTGAAAAGAATCATGGATGGTGTGAGGGAGATGAGAGAGAGGAGAAGAGGAGGGTTATTTTGTAGGAAGACTCACTATAACTAACGGAATCGCTGCTATCTGTTGGCTCACTGAAATCTTTTTCTTTTTTTGTGATTTTAACAAGGAATCTATCCAATGACAGCTGCTTTTGTCTCCTTTTCGATTTTGCCGAAATGTGACATTGCATTGTCGTTAAACAGATTCATCGCTCACACTGCTATGGCCATATTCGGCTGACATTTTACTACTAAATTTTGACTATACGAGTAAGGGATGCCGACTGAGACCGAGCATGGGACACGATTACCCATAATCCCATAGCGAGAGAGAGAGAGAAGAAAAATCGGCTCAGTTGTGATCACATAATTCTAGGCAAGGCGTATATATAATACTCGTATTGCAAGACCTCGCTCGTTTATGAAGTTAAAATTTATTAAAAATTTGTACTCATCTTGCAAAACACTCACAGACCAAGTTACTCGCAGTCCAAGGTTTTACTGTACTCACAATGATGCTTGGGTCCTTTTGACCTTCTGACAGCATCAACTCATACACACCAGCCAGCATCCCACTTCATAGTGCATGACCTCTGATTGGCTCCACTGACGTCATTGTTCCGCTGGCTTCCTCGGTTTTCATTTTCTCTGTTGCATCACCTGCACTTACAACACCCTAACTAGGACGACTGTGATTTATACATAACGACAGACATGCAAGGAGAGCTGTGTCAGGGGAGCCACTCAACAAAGGAAAAACATTTGGTTTTAAAAGCATTTCCTTAATTTCTTTGTCTTAGGCTCTAGACTGACCCCCTACATGACTCTGACCAGCATATGTGGTTGGAGGCTGGATAGTCCAAAAATATGTAATATAGCCTCCTGTCTATGTTACATCCTGTCACTGGTTTTACATTTGTTTATCTGGTGACACACATTGCACAACAAATTAGGAGAAAGACATTCAAATTAAAATACAAAATAAATTACAAAAATATAACAGAAGGCAGCAACAGAAGGGTTCAGTCAAATTGTAGAGAAGCATATATATTAATGCATGAATACAGTAGGTTCAATGTTAATACAAACGATTTGGAAATCATTTTTACTTTTTAATTGTTCAATACATTAAGTTAGAAAAGCAAAACAGGGTTGAAACAATTTTAACTACTACTCCAGTACTGGAACTTAAAGCAAACAGACCTGCCATCATCAGAATTTCCTGAGTCACTGATCTTATGTATTCAAGGCTACAAATACATTACTCAAGATGTCTACAGCTGCCCTTTCCTTCTTTTGCTGTTACATAGTACTGTTGCTTTAATTTAGGGGCAATTTGTCTCAAAATTAAATCAGTGTAAATCCTTACCTATAATGTTTTATTTGAAGTAGCCATAAGATCCATGAAATATATTTTGCCAGATCACATTCAGAAAGTCAAACGTCATTTGCAGTCACCCTTCCCTTTGCTGCCACTATACAGCATTGCTTCAGGTTTGGGGCTGTTTGTCTCAAAATTTGATCATTTCAAGATGTTCACCCACACAATGTGTCTGCAAAGTTTAAAGGGTCCTTAAAATACTGTTTGAGTTATGCCATCTATGCAGTTATGGACAAAGGATGGATAGCAACAATAGCAATAGTACAGCATGTCTTTTTACTCCAATTAATCCCAATTAATGCAAGTTAAAATAAAAAAATATTTATTTTAGCTGCAGAGGAAATTATAGGAAATCTAAATATTTTAGAAAAGTTTGTGATAAGGTTTAAATTTATATTAAAAAATCTGCAAAAAATGTCTTTACTTTCTTTAATTACACGTAATGCAAGAAGGGTGGATAATCATTCTTATCCTGATGTTCAGATTAAAAACATAAGCTGCAGCTTTTTTAGGGTGTTCTCCTTCAATCTAGCTGGCTCCCACCTCTCCAAAGGTGCTTATCTTTCGATCAAGGTGGAATTTGTCACTCCTCTCACTTAGTGTCAGGTGTTGCTGGAGAACAGAGATGCAATGAAGTGCATCTAACTCCTCTGTCACTACCGCATGGTACAAGAAATGCGACTCCACTTAATAGGCTCCTTTTCATACCAGTAGTAGTGACGAAATCCTATATGGCCACACAAAAAGCTTATGAAAAACTTTTTTGATTTCTCAAATGTAAAAAAGTCAGTGCACAAACAGTGTACAAACAATGTACAACCTAGCACAGGATAATAACTAGAATGGCAACTGCTGGAAATACAGGATTGTATTCTGCTGAGAGCCCCAATACTTGCTCCGCCCATCTAAACCATACTCATTCCACAGTCACCAACCTGTATAATTTCTATAAGTACTGGATGGGTCATCTGGAATTGTGAAAGTTATGTGAAAGTAATGTGTTTTTACCTGAATGCTCCTGTCCTGACTGACATGTAGATCAGAAACAACACTTTTTCATTTACTGTACATTCCACTTACAAGGCCTTTGAATTTCAAAGATGGGCATTGTTAGTCTTTTCAGCTACATGATTGTGCTTTAATTTAACATGCCCATCAAATACTAAATTGAGCTCACAATTGTATGATTGGAAAATATGGCACAATTAAGTATTGGATCAAATATATTGGATCAAAAGCATTGTATTTTTCAATATGGAGTGATCACACAATATATGGAATAAATGCCAAACAAAAAATGAACATTTTTATTTGCAGTATTTAAAAAGGAATAGCTAAAATCAACAAGAACATTATTTACAAATCAAATTATTTTTATCTCTTGGCTCTTTCACTTAGAATATACAGATTCTTTGCCCAAAAAATAACAGGAATATTGCCAAACAAAGGACTTTATCCTGACTGATGGCTGAGCTCATGTTTTGAATTTTTAAATGTGGTTAATCACTCTCTTTTTCAGACATATATACAACAAATTGGTATACCGTAAGGGAAAGAGCCAGTAATTAAAAATACTTTGATTTGTAAATTCTGTTCTTGTTGATTGTACCTAATCCTTATATATACTACAAATAAGAACATTCATTTTTTTTGTGCAGAAGGAACAAAAGTCGAGCAATTAAGTCTTCTGGAAAATGTGAGGATTATTGTTTGCACCCATCCCATGTATTGTGCAATCACCTAATATTAAGAAATAATATGCTTTGTCCCATTTTTAACCAATATGGGACACAATTTATTTCGTATTTCCTCACTGTGCAATGAAAATTACTGTGCAGGAAAATGACGCAAAGCTGTGTATTCAGCTGACTCGCCTTCCCAGGACAGATGACAGCCCCCATGCCCCCACGGTGACTTGATTTCCACCTAGTGAGGTGACCTTCCACTGTTCTTCTATGCTTTTTGCTGATATTTGTTGTTGGTTGGTTTACCTTCATAAAAGGATGAACCCAGGTTTGGCTTCAGCATGTTGTCCTACAATGCAATTTTTCAAGATTAATATGGATCTTTTTGTGTATCACTCCCAAGTTAACTCACCTGTTCATTGAGGGGTTTCACTTACCCCCCCAGGCTAACCAAAATCTAAAATAAGACAGTTTATATTGGTTTAAATAAATTATAGACTTAAACTGGTATTTTTGTAAAGAAATATCCTAATGCATTCTGTTTTTCAAAGGTATTGTTGACTAAAATAAATTTGTTTTGTCTTCTGGCTTAAAACTAAGACGTAATATAGCCTAAAGAAACTTGTGCTTGCATGATTCGATCCTCCAATTTTAGGCCAGAATGGTGGTGTGTTGCATGACATGGAGTGACATGCAGGCTTGCATCAAGTTCAAGTTCAAGTTCAAGTTCATTTATTTGTCTCCCTAGGGAGAAATTTGAATTGGAGACAAGGGTGCTGCTGCAAAGACGAACAGAAAAAACAAACATGCAGCAGGAGCCCTCCTCCATGTCACCAGCAGAGCAGCGCCATCAGACATGTGTCTCAAATGTGTGCTTTCATATAGCCTGTGATGGTTGGCATCTTGTCCTGCTGATATCCCACCCTTGTTATATCCCTGTATCTAGGTGCCGGGCTCCTCTTTGACTAGTACAAGGATGAGCAGCTGGAAGCCTGATCTGGTCCTTAATATAGGGTATCATGCATACTCACTGCAAATTTTTATTGTTTCACATTGAAATGTATTGCATAAAAACATGCATGCATATAGCCAATAGTGCTCTGAAATTCTTTTTTTGTTATGACTTAGGTTTCCTTTGAAATTTGGGAAGCCAAGATATTGCATACAATGATTCACTACCTTGCCATTATAGTGTTCTTTTGTTGTCCACCTCCAATAAATCTGATTAGACTACTCAAGGTAACTTCTGTTTAAAGTTTGTTTTTCCCAACACATAGGGCTGTCATGATCATGAAATTTTAGTTGATTACTTGACCTACAAATAATTGACGATTTGTTTTTTCCCGTTCATTTTATATCACTATCAGCCTAGAGTTAGCCTAATCATAGTTGAATGTTACATATACACCTTTTAAAGAACTAATTATTGAATATTTGGAATATATAAATAAAAAATGCATTTGCCTTTTTTTCTAAACAAAAATTGTAGAACCCTGATATGACATTAACAAATAAGTTAAATACCTTGAGGTAAACAGTTGCTGTTGTCTCTTCCCAATCCATACCACCTGCTTGACTTGCCCGATCCTGAAATTTACAGCAAACTAAGCCGAATAACTTATTGGAATCAAGGTAGTCTGTAGAAAATATAAGTGAATGAAGATATAAAATCTAAATTGAATTTAAACTATAGGGTGCCTTACATCTGACAAGTTATCCGGCTACGCAAGAAATCATGATACAGACCCCTGGTTAGGCCCGAGGAGAGGGGGGTGCAGCCAGTACATCGCTCAGGGGTCTATGAAGTTCAAGGGGGCCCATGAAGCCCAACGCGTTCCATAATTTTTATTATACAGTGATCCCCAGCTATACTGCGTTTCAGCTATTGCGGCCCATCGCAGATTTTTCTGTGGAACATATGTAATTTTCTATCACGAAAATCTGTGGTTTTATTGTGATCGTTTTTAATGGGTTTTTGACAACTTCTTACATTGAAATAAGCATTTTTCTATGCTAAACTATTAATAACAACAATGCATTACTGATATGTGTACTGTATATAAATTAAAATAGAGTAAAAATTCAATAAGTATACATCCTACCCGTAGTGTACTTTGCAGCCTATTCATAATGTAATGGTATATTATATTTGGTTGTTTTTTTTTTATATATTCCCTCCACCACCCCCCCTCTGCGGAGGACTACTTTATTTGTATTTATTTATTTTCATTTATTTATTTATTTTCATTTATTTATTTATTTACTTACTTACTTACTTACTTACTTCCTTACTTACTTATTTATTTTTATTTGCTTCCTCAAGAGAAGGAAAGGGAGAGAGAGAGGGGGGAAACAAAGAAGAAAGGGGAAAGAGAGAGGGGAAAAAAAAGAGAAAAGAAAGAAATAAAAGAGATAATCTGCTTCCATGTCTGCTGAAGAGAGAAAGACACCATACAACACCTGTATGAATCACAACAAGCATCAAACGTTAAATGTTGTTGAACAGCACACACAACCAGCATTATAACACATGCCCAGAAGTAACAGCCGATCTAGACAGTGTATGTCCGTGAGCACCTGTGTGTGTCAGCGCGCTGGTGTTCATAAGGTTTCTCCATGTAAATGTCTAGTAGTGTGTGTGGGGAGCCACAGCCCTGCCCACCCAGGACATGAAGCTGACATGGAGGAGACCCGGGCCCCAGACATCCATATATATGGTTGTTAATGTAACGAAAATGTTTTGTATTTTGTTTGATGCTACAGTGTCACATAGGAATATTATGCTGATTATGGTAAGGAAATGGGTTCCGGGAGGATGGTTTCGGTGGGGAAGGAGAAAGGAAGGGAACGTCGGTTTTGTGAGGGAGTACGGGAGCCGTGGTTGTAGTTCTGTGTACTTTAATAAAATCTACTTTAAGTAAGTTAACTGTAACCCGTTTGTTCCACGCCTCAAGGAGGACTGGATCGAATTAATCCACGAAACCCCCAATTTATTAGGGTTACAATAACAAAGCATACGTTTTTCAGCAGACACTACGTGTGCTAGACAAAAATTTGAACAATATTATGATTTATAATAACTAACGTATACATAACATTTAAGCGATACACTAGTAAATCATAAAACATACTGCTACTGTACGTACAGGAATATGTAGACATGCAGAGTCGCAATTCATAACGAAATGACACGCATTTTATTTGTCACTACGCGTGCTAGACAAGAGTTTGTTAGAAAAATACATAATTTATAATAGCTCTAACATAACTAAATATACATATATATTACATATTATTATTATTATGTTACTCATCCTTAGCCCGACATCTACATATCATATGTGTTTACAAAGTGTGTTTTAATAAGTTTAAGTTTACATGTGTTTAAAATGTGTGGGAGGGGTATTTTAAGGCTTAAACTATATTAAAAAAATGTTTATTTATATGGTCTTTCTATATCGCGGATTTTCACCTTTCGCTGATGGGTGTGGAACGTAACATTTCGCAATAGACGGGGGACATTTATATCTATACATACTTATCTAAATGTATCAATGTAATCTACAGTTGTTATAAATAAATAATAATATACAAACATACACGTGTGTAGAATTTTGTATGAGGGCCCACACACCTTCTTCCCACCGGGGCCTGGATTTTCTCTTGGTAGCCCTGCCCCTGGTGTAAATGATTCTCTTGAAAAAAAAAATCCATTTTCTTCGCTTGTCATTTTAAGAGTTCACTCCGGTTGTCCATTTACAGTTTTTAGTCTATTATTACCTAATATTACATAAAATCCCATATTTGAAATGTTAGTTTCTATTTTCATTTAAAATTGCTGCTGTCCAATAACAACTTATACATACAGCTTTGGTTCACTGAAAACTGAAATATGAAATTTGGCGTATTTGGTGTTTCTTTTAGCCATATTTATATCAAGGGATGCTGCAAGTACACATTCTTCGTACACAAATTAGCCACATAAAGGTTAAAATCCACGGTGATTTCTTGTCATAACAGCGCAAATGCACATAAAATGCATACGCATTTGCGCTGCTACAAGAAATTTAAACAGACAGAGAACACAAAGAATCTAAAATCGGAATATCTGGCTGATATTCTGTCCTGGTGGAGATCGCTCACGAGCAGCCAGTCTGTAAAATGAACCTGAACTGAAAAGAAATACTAACAGGATCACGTTGGGTCATGAAAATGTTGTGAAACTAAGTGATACAAATTGGGCACTGCCATAAAATTTGCCATGAAGTGTAATGCTGCGTATGCGCAGACATGCAAGGTACAAATAGAGCAAGTGGTATGGATCGGTTCAGAAACACAATGAGATGTCAAACATTACATGGTAGAAATCGACGCGGAAATAGTGATAGAAATATGACAGTTCTGTGTCATTCAGCTCCGTGATTATTTTTTTAATAATTGTTAGAATCGTCTACATTCATCTGTATAAAAATAGTGACACTGCTTGGAATCCTAATAATACCAATAAGAATAATCTGAATGAAATCGATAGGGTTCCCATAGCTATACTGTTTGGAAACCTAATAACCTGAATGAAAGCAATATGGTTCCCACAGCTTCATTGCTTGAAACCCTAATACTCTGAATAAAAGCATTAGGGTTCCTGCAACTATGCTGTTTAGTCCCCTAATAATAATTGGAAGAATAATCTGAATGAAATCAATAATGTTCCTGCAGCTTCACTGCTTGGACTCCTAGTAATGATAATAAGAATAATCTTAAGAAAATCAATAGGGTTCCCACAGCAATGCTTATTGGACCCCTACTAATTCAAAAGGAAGCAATAGGATTCCCACAGGTATGCTACTTGGGTCCCTAATTGGGGAGTACATATCCCCTGTTTCCTCCCAATTCCTACGCCCCTGACTGTGTTAGCATGTTCCTAAGTTTGAGAGTTTCTCAAACAACTGTGAGAAAGAGAACAGTTGGTTCACTGTTTCATTGCCATGCTAGAATCTACATTGTTCTGCTTGAGTAGGCCAGCAGAGTCCTGTCCAGGACCCTGGCATAGGATTTCCCAGGGAGGCTGAAAAGTGCATTCCCTATAGCGGAAACACACCCGTACCCTGAGCATGCTGCCCTTCATTGCAACAACAAAGCAGTGTATAAACCATGTCACTTCAACAACATCCAGTGCCTTCAAAATTTCTGGATGGATTTTATCTACCCCTTCAGCTATTTCACAACAGAGGCCTTTGACCATCATAGCAATTTCAGCTGCAGTGATAGATTCTGATCTGCCAAAAAATTTCCTCTTGGTGAGTAGGCATATCCATCTACAAGGTTAAGGAGTTCATCAAAAGCACTGCTTGATTATTTCCCCATTGTTGTTCAGTCCTTCCCCACTCCTGCTGAACTTGGATTGAGCAAAGGCCTCCCTCCCCATCCTGAGGCATCAAGCAGATTTCTAAAACATCTTTCAGCCACCCAATCATCTCTCTCCATATCCTCTCCAAACTCCTTCAATGTATAGGCTTTCACCTCCAGCTGCCTTTGTGGCAGCCCTTTCAGCTTGTTGGTACCTGTCTGCTATTACAGGTATCCCCTGTGCAAGCATTGGCCTCCCTCAATTTGACAGCATCTCCCCCTACTGGTGTCCATCAGCCGGTCATTGGCATTGACTGACTTCTAGCTATGGCTCCTTGAATCTGCTGTAACAATTGAGGTCTTGAGTTTATTCAGACTCTGTGTTCCTGGCTTCTGTCTGCACATGGAAGATATTTTTCTGGAGGTTTGAGTTGAATTCATCTCACATGGAAGCATCAGCCTGACATTTTCAGCAGACTCTGACTACTCGTCTGGGTCTTCGTAGCCCATCTGGTCTCTTCTTCATGTGCCAAGTTTCATCACTGAGCAGTTTATTGTACTGCCCCTCTCTTTATTGTTCCATCCCTTTCTTCATGAGTGTCCAAAACACACAGCTTCAGCTCAGTTTGCACAACTGAGCTGATCATAACCTTTAGTCTAAGATGTTGTAGTACTAGGTACACTGGTCTGTTCATTCAAACATGGTATTTATTATGCACAATCCACGGCTTGCATAAATATATAACAATAGGTTACTTTTCAGCATTTGATCCAGGACATCATTCTTCCCAGCCAAGCCCCTTTCAGATATCACCATCATTCCACACATGTGCATAGGTAACCTATTGAGCACTGTTACACTCCCCTAAAATAATGTAAAGACTGTGAAGGGTTAAGGTCTTCTGTGCTGCTTTCAGATCCTGGTCCTTGGGTTCCCCCCTCTTGTTCCTTACTGGTTCCTTATTGGTGTTCCTGTCCTTTGTGTCATTGGCTGACAACTGAGTTCCTTCAGCCAAAGAGTGCCCTCCAGGTGCTATATAAATAGTATGAAGCTGCACTTCAGGGCCTTTGGTCATTCTGGGTATTATCAAAGCACCATGTGTTTTTGAGAGCTCTCTGTCAGGCTATTCCTTGTGGTATGCTACTGGTTAGGCTAAGTTTAATGTGTTTCCTGTAGCTGGTTGTCACTCAAACTGATTCACCCTATGTTTCTTTGGTTTTCTGTTACCTCTGCCAGAGAAAGCTTGTAGGAGAGAGCTGCCATTTTATTTTGACTACCAGATTTTTCTCGTGTTTTACCTTGAGTTGTTAGGGAGTTGAGTTGTGAGTTTATATCTTTTCTTTTGTCTAAGTTAGTTGATGGTAACTTTTGTTCTAACTTAGGGCTGTTTTGTTTGCTGCTTTGGCCTTGGCTCTCCCTGAAGTCAATTTATGCTTACTTTGAAACACCCTGACAATAATAAACAATTTCAAACTGACCCAGACAGTCTCCTCATGTTTCTCCATCTAGTGCAATGTTGCTCCCCTTACCCTAGGCCAGCTTGGGAACAGAACAAGCACCTAACCAATTTTCTCTAAGAAGAATGGGTATTTTGAATTGCTGTTCAGTGCATATACACAAATAACAGAATTTTCCCTCTCTGCAACTTGCAGTAGCATATTGCCAACCCACCTGGGATGTCTGAGGGTGTATTTACACTAGCTGATCCATACAGTGCTCGAGCATATTTGACCAGTTTGTTTGACTAGTGTGATTGCTCTGTACCATGTCTGGCTGTGGGATGTTGAATTGTACCCTGGTCCACTTGTAGAGGTGCTCCAGAACATGATTAATTGGACTCAGGCACGGTACTGATGATGACAATTATACAAGACCGACTGCATACATATATTAAAACATTTGGAACTTTGTGAGAAAAAAATGAAAAATGATGTTCTAATATGTACAAGTGACATCATGGTGTGGGAATTACACTCACAGTTTTGCAAATGTTAATTCTCTTTTGAGAAATGTGCCAAAGCATTTGAGAATAGTTATAATTTATTAGGAAATGTAAGCCTAATATTCCCTCACTAACTTGCAAATACTGTTTTAAAAAGGCTCAGTTATATTAGGTTAAATTTATATTACAGAAAAATTATCTAATGTAGAGTTTCTGTGTAATATGTTTGATGAAATTAATAGATATTGGTGTTAATACTTTTTTCAAAAGCACAACATCCTTGATTTTTTAGGAAACTGAAATAGCCATTTCTTCAAAACAACTTTTTGTTTCTCAGTGCAGTGAATCTCCTGGATCAGTTCAATATCACACACTGTGCATTGCAAATTCAACTGACACTAATATATTTTTGACCACTCCCTTCCAAAGTTTCATGAGCATTTAAAGCTGCCTGTTGTTAATATCTCACTGTGCAGCTCCTGATGATGTCACTCCTGTCCCTGTATTGGACCCAGTTCTCTCATTTGTTTTCTCCTGCTTTCTGTTGATTGCTGGCAGCCTCCGCATTTGCTACTCGTCTTGCTATCAGCCTCTTCAGGTCTTTGAGCTGGTACACACTATAAGGAAAAAAAACATTGCTCTTTCGTTATCACTAAAACATATAGTGCAGAGAAAACATGGACAATGCTGAAGCAACGGCAAAAAATGTACATACCTTGTGAAAGTGATGAGGAGATTGAGATTACTTGCCGTTTCATCCTGCTTTGATTTGATCCATCTTCTGTACCCATGGGGGATGGAACTAATGCCAGAAGCTACTGTATGGGTGCAAGGCAGAGAACAAACCAGAATGAGGATGCCAATCCACTGCATGGCACACTCATACACCATTCACTCACACATGCATACCTACAGGAAATCTGGCAATTCCAGTCTACCTCAGCTTGTTTTTGGACTGGGGGATGCTGTAGAACATGAAGGAAACTCTACAATGACATGGCAAGAACATGCGAAACTCACAATAATGAAATCATGGCAGAGACTCAAATACTAGGCCCAGAGGTGTGAGGCAACAGTAGGAACTACTGTGCCACCATGCTGCCCCAATCATATAAAATTATTATAGAAATAATTATATTCACATCATTAATTAATTACTTTTACAGAATTATTCCATTAAAATGTAATTACCTGAATTAACCTCAACCTGGAGCAGTGTTGGTTTTTAAGACCAATATTCAATGAAATTAAAAATATAGTTATAACAAACCAGTTTATGCTATACCATTTTCTCTTGGCAATATTAATACTACCTATAGCTCCTTTTAAGTTTCATATTTACCTTTTTGTCTTGTTCGTATGTTGTTGTTTAATAAATTGCAAAAACTTTAAACAAATTCAAATGTAACCAAAACAATTGCTATACTGGATGAAGGTTAACTATTGCTACAAAGGCCCTGAGTTTTAATGCAAACAAAATAAGTTCAATAATCGGTAACACTTTACTTAAAGTCTGTATGCGTAACGCATTATAGATACCTTCATAATGCATTATAATGCATTCATA
>JAODLC010000028.1:8375896-8386065 GCA_026781145.1 Hippopotamyrus pictus | reverse complement strand
AAAATGAAAAAATCACGTGCCGGAAATTACTGCAGTGAACGATGGGTAAGAGAACAAACTGGCGTTAATATCACGCGTGTGAGTACAGCGGAGATGGAGAAGTCAGAGACCAGAGTAATATCAGATGAAAGTTTGGCGACATCAACGGTGCGCATGCCACCTATTAAACTTAGTTGCCACAACAAATGCTGTCATGGCAGAAGAGAAAAATGACACATACAAACGGCTATCACGTGCAGCCTTTGGCAAATGCCAAGCAGTCTGGAACAAAGCAGGTCGGTCACATGTGGCATCAGAAATTGTGGAAGCTGAATGCAAGCTCCAGCTCATCCAACCGAATCAAACTCGGTGGAACTCGATATACATGGCTGTGGAGAGAATCATACGGATCATAAAAGAGAAGGGTGAGGATGCCATCAGTAATATCTGTGAAGAATTCAAAGTGAAAATGTGAGTTTCAACTCCAAACTTAAGTATGAACAGTGCCTGAATTTACCTTTATTATTTCTTAGTTTTTACATACTTACATAAAATTACCAAATAAAACATTTTCATTCTTGACTACACATTGTACATCTGCTCTTGCAGGAAATTTGCTAAAAATTGTATACATTTGTTTTATGTCATACAGGCTGAGTCCAGCTGAAAGTACTTTCCTGACCGAGTACTGCACTGTGATGAAGCCTATGGTGAAGGCTTTAAACATACTTCAGTCTGAGACCAACACACACATGGGGTGGCTTCTACCGGTAATCTTCCAGCTACAAACAAAACTCGGGAGAATGGAGACATCTTCCAAGATTTGTTTGTCACTCATCAGGGCCATTCAGGATGGTATCCAAAACCGCTTTGGCAGGATGATGGAAGACCCTGAACTGATAGCTGCAGCAATCCTTCTGCCAAAATTCAAGACCACCTGGACTGAGAGGGCTGAAATCATAGAAGCAGGTATGATTTCATTATGTAGAGTCATCTTGGAATTATTAGTCTCAGCTTTGTCCACTTTGTTTCTACTCGGCATATTACCATGAAGTTGTAGTTATTGTAATTTCTGCATTATTCTTGTTTCTAGTTTAATCAGAGCTTATTTGTCAGAAGCATGCTATATGCATTGTTGTCCCTTAACAGGTCTGGTGTATGTGAGACAACACCTTGACCAAATGGCAGAGGCTGTGGAGGAGCAAGTCAGGCAACATACTTCAGATGAAGATGATTTCTTCTCAATGAAGTCCAGAAGGTCACAAGGTACGGGGGAGCTGGATGGGTACGATGGATCTGCTGAATTCATTTCCACACATCAAAAAACTTTCTCTCAAACTAAACACCGGCCTGCCTGCCTCTGCCGCCTGTGAGCGTCTCTTCAGCTGTGCTGGACTGCTGTTCACTGCAAAGCGAACAAGGACGAACTCTACCAACTCTGAAAACCAACTGTTGCTCAAACTTAACAGGAAGTTTAGAGAGTGATGCTTTAAAGATGCGCACACACATAAAAAAAATTAGATGTACGGCAGGACAATTTTAAAAAGTTTTATAGCACCTGCCATGCAGTTCAGCTGAAATGTGAAAGTTCATTTGCCATGTTTTGTTATGGTAGACCACAGTCTGTTATCAAAAAATGGCACAGTTTTAACTTAAAACATATTTTAGTTCCCTGACAGAGTTTGGTTGTTATCATCTAGGGAAAACACTTGTGACCTTGACCTGTTTTAATTTATAGGTACACAGTATGCGTTTTGGTGTTTATAGGTGAAGCAAAAAGGGCTGGTCTACAGAATCCACAACTTATGCCACCTTCAATGGTTATGTTAAAAATGATTTATGGGATGGTCTGCACTAAAAATCATACATTATACGGTATCTCCCTAAATGTTTTAAATGTGTTTTGACGTTTATATTGTTATTGCATCTTAACTTGTGGTGTTACTTTAATTAAAAACAAATACATTAAAATCACTTTGTCCTCCCAAGGTTAACAAAGTAACTAAGTAACTTTTACTCTGAGTACATTTTGAACAAGCTGCTTTTTACTTTTACTTGAGTATATTTTTTGACAAGTAATTTTACTTGTACTTAAGTAAAATTTCATTTATGTAATAGTACTTTTACTTGAGTAGAATATTTTAGTACTCTTTCCAACTCTGGTTATGTCCCAATAATATTTTTCTTGCTCTGGTATTGCAGAATTTAAAACTGGTCAATGAAGAGATTGCATTCAATTAAGACATACAGTAAGGGCTTATTCCCACTATGCATGTTGTATTGGGCTTTTCATCAACGCGCACGTTTTGTGATCTGGTAGATGTTTCCACTAGTGTACATTATGAAAATACACTGCTGTACACATTTCTCTGCAGTGAGTACTCCCATTGATGACAATGAATAATGGATACAAATGCATTGCAAAATATTTGTATGCATTTTTTACTCTCTCTTTTCCCATAATCACTGCGGCATATAATTGCCACTATGTGCACTAAAGCTAAAAAAAGCTGTGAATAAATTTTTAAATTTAATGCCATTAACAACCTGTGATCTCCACACCAAAATCCCTAACCTACCTCCTCAAAATCTCCTCAGAAATCCACACTACAATATCAGTGTCACCTACATTTAGTTTTCTGATTTTCATATTTCAATAATACAATCCTGTACAATCCTAAAAATGCATAATGAAACGTAATATTAAAAATGTATAACAACGCACACAAACGTGAGATGAAAACGCAGAAAAACGCATGTGGAAAAAAATTTAAAAACACACGTTATGCTTTTCATTGCAATTTTTGGCTTCCGTGGTGTGAACATACCCTAACACCTTTTTTGGCTAATCAGTACCTCACTCAGTTATTTAACTATTGAGTTAATTAATTAATTTAGCTGGTGTTGAAATTTAATGAGTGTATGTAGTGGCTGAGGTACCCTTTAGGAGAGGTTTGGGAACCAAAGCAGTGTTCATCTAGCTATACAACAAGGTATAAGTAATTTTTTGGAGGACAGAAGAAATGTTTGTGTTAATGTTAATTTACATATGGTTTAATGTTAAATTGCGTCTTTCTGTTTTTTTTTTCTCAGCAAATATACACTTACTACCCCAGTTAAATAGCTTCAAACAATTTCTTTGACTGCATAAGACGTTTTCATAGCACTGTATATCCACTTCACTTCTTAAAGTTGTTCAGTAATCTACCTGTCACACCTACGCTGGAACAGACTCAACCACGCCCAAACCTCAGCCATACAGCCTGGCCTACAGCAACCGTCATTACTGGAATTCTGAACAGTGGCAAGTCATCTTACCTGATTGTCTTGGTGTTTAAAGCCTGCTACCACACTCACTCTTTACAAAGCAATGAGTGTTTGTCCCATATTGAGCGTTTTGGATGATTGTGATAATGTTACTGTGTTTGACCCCTATTCTTGTCTTTCTGGACCTCCGATTTTTGCCTTTGCATCTCTCTGGTTCTGGTATCCTTGTGGACTGCATCTTTGTTACTGATCTCTTGGCTATTCCTATGTTCTGCCCCTTGGAGCATGTTTTTGGATATTCCTGATTGCTTCCTTCCCTGGGTTTGACCCTGCCCGTATCTGACTTGTCTGCTCATTAAACAACCATCTGCTCTGCACTTGGATCCTTTCATTGTATTCATTACAGTACCATGATGGCCTAGTGTGAGCTAAACTGTTTTATATTACTAGAAATTGCTGAATGCACTGCCTTCACCTGAGACTTCTACAGTATGTCTATTCCTGTATCTTACAGTTATTTGTATGGTTTGTTATGGTTATATTCTTTATTCTTAAGGTATGCTGGTGAGCAGGTTATGCTACTGTTAAATAAAATTAGGTTTTTGTTTAATCTGTAAATGGGATGTGTGCTAGTTTATTTAACTCAATAGAAGTGTCACAACTCTTAACAAACATTTATAAGACAGGTGGCCATACATTATTCTTAACATGTGGCAGGCAGTAGGTTAAAGTACAGATTCATTACTGTGATTACGCTGTAAAAGAAGCATCCATCCATCTAGCTTCCAAACAGTTATTTAACACAAGGTTGCTGAATTGGGTGGGGTGGTGGAACATATTGCACAAACTAGGTAAAATATTGCCCTATAGCATAAAACAAATTGCCAATAAGAAAGTGAACAGAAAAATTGTTAAACTTACTTACAGTAAGTCCACCCATTGTGAGTTTTGAAGGTTTTCTGAGTTCCCGTTAATAGATATCAAATAAAAACTACAGAATGAAGCTTAGAACTACAAATGTTCCTTTGACATTTCACTGCAAATAAAAGTTAATATCTTCTGTCGAACACAATTTTCAAGATGAGTAGTAACTGGCTGTTGATAGACATGCATAAGGCATTGACTAGGAGTCCACTAGAGAGATTGCACTCAATTCAAAGCAGTTTATTTTATTTTATTTATCAAAGGCACAGCAGTACAGCATACAGCAGTAGATCCAGGCAATGGAATGAATTTCTCTGAGAACTACCTACAGTAAAGTAATAAGAAAGGTTAAGGATAGTAAACGATATATAAAATTAAATAAAATAAAATAAAATAAAATAAGTACAATTGTAAAATAAAATAAAGTAAAAAAAAATTGTCCACACTAATAGCCTGATCAGCTGTCAAGTAGCCTTTCTGCCTGAGAGTACAAGCTGTTACAGTCTGTTTGTCTGTTCTTAGATACTCAGACACACTGAAAGCAGCAGTGAAAACAGTTTATGGCTGGGAGAACCAGGCTCTTTCAAGATCAACCTGGTTTTCTTAAGACAACTACTTGTATAGATGTCCTGGATGCTAGGCAGATCAGAACCAGCAATAATCTCTGCTGTCTTCACCACTTTCTCCAAGGTTTTGCTGTTAAACACTGTACAGCTTCAATACCAATGATGCAGTCATCCAGAGTTTGGTGTGCATGTTTTATTTCTGTTAGCTATTTGGGATTAGTAGGACCTCATAATCATAAAAACCAAACATTATTTTTTTGAACAATTAATAGTTTTAAACTAAAAATTATGTCTTTATATGAGGACGTAGGGTCTCAGGAGGTTAAACACGGACAGTTTAAACATCAGTTTTTTTTAAGTGTTGAGCCAATTGACATTTTCAAATAAGTGAAATATAATAATTTTCCTAGCGTAACGTTTCCCCACTGTTTCCTGATTTGGTGCATACTTCTTACAATGTATTATATCAATTTTATTAATATTAATCCTATTCAGTTTTCATACCTGACAGATATGTCAGAAACAGTCCCATTCTCGTCAGAAAGCAAACAGCTGACATGTGCTCTCTGACTAATGTCTTGGTTCTAACGCTAGATATCAGCAACTGGCAACTGGAAAAAAAAGTTTTCAATTTCCAAGAGTGGAGCAAGACAAGTTACTTAATAGAAGCCTAATTTATTCAACTTGTTCATTCCTTGTTGAAACAGCTCCCCTGGTCTTTGCATACCTTAGCTCAAATTTTAGGGGGACTGGTTAAAAAATAGCATTCCCTTTAGCGTTCAAGTATATGTGAAAAAACCTGCTAACATTGAGGTTTCAAAAACAGTTTTTTTCAGTGGCGGATGGGAAGGGTGTTGGAAAAGTCAACAAACAAACAAAGAAATAAAGAGGGTGAGTAAATAAATAACCAGATTTCTTTGCATTTTAAAGAAACACTGCAGTATAACACTGTGGTACAAACCAAATGCCAATTTATGTTTGTATAACTAACTAATTCATCCAGCATTCAATTGACCTTCCAGCCTGCTCAGGGTGCAGCTGCACACACCCCTAGAATCAGGTTGTGGGTTGCCAGGTTGTGGTGATAGATGGGTTGAAATTGTATGTAGTGTGTGGTTTGTATGTCTAGATTGGCAACTTGGGTAATGTCAGACAAACATAAAAACCGTGTAGGTCTGAGTATGATGATTATTCATAGTAAAGTTTGAGGGCCATGCAAACTACAGGAGTTTCTCAAGAGAAACAAAATGGGAGGGCACCAGAGATGGCCTTGGAATAAGGGAGAAATCCATGGAAAAAGGAGTGTTTGCAGGTATGACCTACAGTGCTTTTTTATAGAAAACAGAATTATTATTTAAGTATTTTCTTTTAGTGCTGAAGGGTTCAATAAATTAGATTTAGAAATACTCTTAAAATGCATGCAGCATCTCTTTAGAAATATATGTAACCATTTAGAAACAGAATTCGCCAATATATAAGTATGGAGTTACAGAGGTAATTGATAAATTTGTTGTTTTATTTTGGCTAGCTGAATGCACTGTGAATATTTTTAATGTGAGAAGCAGATTTTGAACCGACAGCTACTAACCCTTGAGAAAGGAAGTAACACCACTACTTTGGTTTCTCTTACAGGGGCCATTGAATCACTGATGTAAGGCGAACTGTGAACTGGTGGGAGGTTCATGCTGGAAACAGTGACCGGTCCCAGCAAAGTCACTAGCGTACATCTCAGTTTTTTTTTTTTGTGACATATGTTGTTGTTCCTTTTTCTCTCGCAATAGCTATTGCACATGTGTTTTTACAGTTTAATAGGTCTTATGAACCTTAAAATGTTTTTAAGAATTCCATTACTTAGTTTTTCTTATTGTAATGTTTTCTGTTATTTAGGTGAATTTTATAGAGTAAATCACAACATAATCCGCAGTACATTTATTAAAAATACACAGTTAAAAGTATGTTTTTGTGTGTTGGACACCAGATAAATGGTTTACCCTGTGCTCTGGCTCCAAGCTTTGCCATCACCTGTATGCATGTATGTAATACACAAAAACCAATGAATTCCTATATTTATCCAATAGGTGCTCTATTTGGTGTGAGGGTTATTGCTGTAATTAGACAACTGGGACAGTTTTTCCACTGATTGTGTTACAGAAACAAAGCTGACCCCAGGACCAGAAAGGTGATAAAATGGGAGGCACATGATTATTCTTCAGACTGTTAAGACATTATGTGTTCCACTGCATGAAATAGAAAGTTTGTGAAAATGGTCACTTGAAAATGTAACAGCTTTTTGCACTATGATTCCTCACCCCCATCCATTGTGTTTTATGGCACCTGGAAAAAAATAAATTATACTGGATGCTATGCAGAGTGCATGTACAGTATATTTCATACTGTGTTGATTTATTTACGTGTAATTTTGAAGTAGTAAGCATGTTCTCAGGATCAGATGTGAAACTTGTATTATTTTATTAGGTGTTATTTTTGGAGATTCCCATAACTATTTACATGTATACACATGGCAGGTAATGAAGGAATTATAGAGATTTCAGTCATGATTATATTCCATCTTCCATAATTCCTTATTCAGTGCAAGTGAGCCACAAGTCATACCCAGGAAGCACAGGACATGAGCCAGATGATACCTTGGATGGGATGCTAGTCCATTGTAGAAAACACAATATAATGCCATGGAGAAGTTCAAGACATCATTTCACCTCCATTCACACCAGTTGTTATAAACTTGGAAATTATTGTCCTAATAGCAGAAAGCTCAGCCACCCTTTGTTGGTAGAGGACTGAGGGTGCCTTAAGACTGTTTATGATTTTTCATAAAATGTTAAATCTAAGTAGCAGTGTAATTCAGTAGTATTTTAATGTTATAATTTCTGAGGGTTCTGAATAATTGTGACACTTTTGTTAGTTACAGGTCTGATATCACTCACACCAGGCACATAGACAGGTAGTAAAAATATGGGCTTGAATACCCTCCCCCCAATAGAGCTGTCAGACACCCATGGATTCTATTTATGGCTATGAACCTGGCTCATACTTTGATTGTAAGATCAAGGTAAAACAGCAAAAACATTTATGATCATTTTTTATGGAGTGCCAATAATTCTGGAGGGTACACTATACTATAAATATAAATCAACCACAATTAATTATATTGCATGAATATTGTTTATTTATAATAAAGGCTAAAAGGGTACTTTTATTTATTTTGTGAATCATCGAAGCTCCGTCTATTATATGTAGTTTATGATTCTCCAATTAGACTGTGGGGCTAGATTTAGACAATCATATCATCATCTGTCATGACTCAAAAGTGATATATTGGTATTAAGCTCTGACACCACTTATGAAGGCTGGGCAGATATAGGCCATAGTTCATGCAGACCAGACCACTTCCTCCGCAGAAGGGTGATGCTAGGAAGTTGAGCTGGGGCTGGCACCTGGTGTTTGGGGCAGTACTTGAAGTTTCATTCCCTCCATGGAAGAATATACAAACTGACATCTGTAGTGGGTCAGGGGGGTTCTTTTATATTGACCATGATAGGTGTAAAATTGAAACTGTACATGGTATTTTCTTATTCATGCCCCAGATTAATTCTGCTTATATTGAGTGATAAAGTCTCTGTCTAGTATGTGTCAGCATGACCCTTCAGGCTGCCTGCAGAACCTGCCAGGGCGAGGAAGAGGTAATTTGCAAGACATTCCTGCAAGAATACCAAGACATATAGTGGAGACTTCTCCATACTACAAAGAGTGAAAAAGTGGAAAATACCACAAAGTAAAAGAGAGCCCACCATCTTAATGTAACGATTTAAGACTGATTATAGTAGTGTTTATATTTCACATTATTTCTTTTAGATATTAGAAGAATGGATCACAAGCTGGAGTTAAATTTGATTACATAAAAAAATATTTTATTCTTTGTTTTCCACCTCAGCAGCATGAAGAATGACTTTCTGTTTTTGTCATTTTAAAGTTGCCATAGTAAATTATGCTGGGTGACAGATGATACTCTGAATTAATTTCCACCTTATCTAAAAATTGGACCAAATCCAGCTTTAAGAGTTTTACATGCATGCAAATCAGTGGCCTCTGCATCAAGTAGTTATGAGAAAAAAAGTTTGCCTAACTGCATAACCACTGCTTAGTTAGATCAATTTTACCCATTCCTAAACTATAAAGGTTGGTTCCCATGTAAATGTAAAAATATTACCATTATGACTGAGGATAGTCTCAACGTGTTTGATGCAGTCTATGGTTTACAGCAAGAATGACTGTACATGTAGCAGGATAGATTACAGTTATTAAACGGTGGGCTTAAGGTTTATTAACATGTAATGGAGGTGTAATTACCAAGATCAGACTGGAGCATAGTACTCCTGAGCATGACGGTGTTAATACAAAGTCTGCAATGTGATGGCAATAGCATTGAGAGGTCCTCATTAATGGTCTGGACCAAGGTGTCAAAATTGGGTGAATAGGCTGCCAGACACGACTGGATAAAATAGATGTATTTCCAGGGTCAGGTTTCAGGAAGATCATTGATTGGTGGCCGATGGCTAACTGCATTCTATATTAATGCATAAAGCTTCTGACTGATTTGTCCTTTAATGGATGACTTTTTTAATAATAAATTTTATCGTTTTGAATTTTGTACTGTTTTAGGATTACTTGTTTTACGCAGAAAATATTTGTTTAAAGGTTTGTTTTTGTGACAGGAAAACCATCCTACTTACCTGGCAGGGGAGATACCATGATCACAAAGGTGGTTCACCCAGGGTGAGGCTCAGCCATTGCACTGCGGCTGTGCTGACCCCTGCGAATTCCCCAAATGTGGGAATCTCGACAGCATAATTTCTGGTAGTGGGGGACTGCGTTCGTGCTCTCCCCTGAATTTTTTTTTTTGTTTTTTTTCCCTCAAATTGCCCCTCGGGGACAAATAAAGTTTTTTGATTTGATTTGATCCATTTATCCATCCGACAACTGCTTATACAAGGGGAGACTATCCAAGCCAACACATAAGATAGAAGAATGCCCCAAAGAGGAGGCCAGTGCGTCAGAGGTCTGTGTCTTCTCATATAGTGTGTGGAGGCTTATGCGTTTGCAGTTCTTAATGTACGATTATAAGCAAAATGACTACAGTGAAGTGTGAGTACATTTGCCAACTTCCCTGTATCATATGGTTCTGCCCCAAAGCTGAGCCTGCTTTTGATGATTATGCTTTGTCTGAGAAACCCTGATAAAAGGAGAAAATCACATAGAAATTGGTCAGAAATGTTAAGATTTTTGGATTTTATGATTCAGCCAGTAAATCAACCTAAATGCTATTAGCAGTAGATTTTAGATAGATAGATAGATAGATAGATAGATAGATAGATAGATAGATAGATAGATAGACAGATAGATAGATAGATAGAT
>JAODLC010000028.1:8346988-8366117 GCA_026781145.1 Hippopotamyrus pictus | reverse complement strand
GTGAGGTGTTCCGGGCATGTCCCACTGGGAGGAGGCCCCGGGGAAGACCCAGGACATGCTGGAGGGACTATGTCTCTGGGAACGCCTCGGGATTCCCCCAGAGGAGCTGGAGGAAGTGGCTGGGGAGAGGGAAGTCTGGGTTTCACTGCTGAGACTGCTGCCCCCGCGACCCGACCTCGGATAAGCGGAAGTTAATGGATGGATGGAAGATACAAGCAAAATATACACTTGCCTAATAATTCTGCATGTGGTGTAGAAAGCATTTGCTTTATGCCCAAAAGACACAGGAAATGGCATACAATACTAAAAATAAGGAATGCATTTTTGAGTCTGGAGAGAAAGTGTTATTGCCCTAATCTAAATTACTCAAACAAAATGGAAAAATCTATCTGTAGCCAAACAGTGTATTGGGGAAGCAGATTAGGCTTCAGCGGTTCCTTGGCTCAAGGTACAGAACAGTGTCATATGTAGTTATTCTTACAGAATTATTACTGTTTTTATATATTGTATTATTATTTTTCTGACTTTCCTACAAATTCAACTTAGACAGACTTAGGGACGGATCTCATTCATAACCTAGGCACTGTCTGTATCACTATTCTATTCCTATCTATAGTGACTGAAGCAGCCCCATGATGCTAGTTCCAAAGCCTGGTTTTATCTACATCAACTATAGGAAAGTCAAGGAGGTCTCAAAATTTAATGTGTAGCCTACAGTATGCCCTGAGGAAGGGAGGAAAGCCATTCAGCAATGTAACAATGAGATTTGGGGTTTGTTTTGTGGGATATAGGTTATAACGACTTGCTTATAAATGAAGTCCAAAAAGAGGTTGTTTTTGGGCCTAGCTAAGTATAATCACCAGAAGCTTCATGTCAATTTTGATCCACAAACTCTGAAGGAAACTAGTCTATGCTGACTTCCTCTCCAGACGGAGCAGGAAAAGAGTTCAGCTACCCATTTGCAACCCTTGTTTTTCTATATATTTAAAACATGCTGATGATAAAACAGATGTGTTTTGTTACACCCATCTCTGTCCATGTAACCAAAAAAGCCCTATTCCTGCCTGCAGTAAACATAACAGAAGCCTTTAAAAAAACAGGCAGCCTCTTTCACAGAAAGATTCCTTCTTGACAGCTTGCTTTCTCCCCAGTCTCTGAATAGCTGCCTCTTATATAGACCAAGTTCTGTAGTTCCAATTAGAGGCAGCTGGTCATCATTAATTAGGATAAAACCCCAGGATGGGGAAAATGCATCAGTAAAACTGAACAACCCAGCTGGGTTTACACCTTTTGCTGGCTCACACAGTGACACAAGGTCAGTTTTAGCTGTACTTTTAAAAACACGAGTACAGATACAAACAGGTAAAAGAAAATAAATGGTCCACAGTAGCATGTTTTGCTTTTTTTATTATGTTATCAATTATTATTATGCTCAAAAATGTAATTTTAGGCTAGAAATGGAGATAATAATAATAATAATAGCAGCATCTTTTAAAAGCATCAGTTTTGCTATATTTGCTTTGCTATGGTTACTCAGTGGTTAGCACTGTTGCTTCTGCTGTGTGCGTGTTCTCTGTTGGCTAGGATGAGCCCCTTCTCTACATACAACACTGATGAGGATAATCGATTAGAATGGAAGGATGGCTAACATCACAAAGTCTGTTTTTGTAAAGGAAAAAAAAGTTCAAGAATTACCTTTTCTCATGAACATACAGTATTCTCCAGTATGCAGTGTATCAGGTCCTGAACCTAGATTTGCCTAATTAATTAAATTGTGATGTTCACAGATAATACTCCCTTGGCTGATGACCGATTTCTATGCATGTTTCGAATACCCCTGATTAAGTACTCAGTATCATCATTATTGTCATCATGCTCCTCGTAACTCTAGTGTGGCTCCTCTGCTCCAGTCTGCAGATCACTGTAATGAATGCAGGTGGCCTAGATGATATTGCCACTCTCTCCCAGCTTAGAATTCCAGGGGAGTTCTCAGAGATGCAGAGATCTTTGGACAAGGCATAAATGGAAATGTGACTGTCATACTGCAACTGCTTTCTTTAGTATTTGAATGAGAATTAAGCTCATAAAAAAAATCTCATTTGTATGTAGCTGCATGTTTTGCAAGGAGCTTACAGTACATGAAGGAGGAACAATCAGTACTACATTAGAGTGATTTCTCTGTGCAGAATGGTAAAATATGTCTCCCGTTCCTGCCATAGCTCCTCAATTGCCCAGACCAATGCCTGGTAAACCGCCATTTTAGTCCACTAGAGCTAATATGAACACTAAAAATGTGTAATTGTGAAAAAAACTTTAAACTACTACTTTAATTCTACCTTTTAGTGTACTATACGTTCAACCACACAGGTGGTGAAGGCTCCTTTGTTCTTCTAATGAAGTTGCAAATCTGCAGACAGACAGACAGACAGACAGACAGATAGATAGATAGATAGATAGATAGATAGATAGATAGATAGATAGATAGATAGATAGATAGATAGACAGAAAAATCCTATCATATTTGGGCCCTTGAGTAAGGCCCTTATCTTTGACTGCTCTATTGGTGCTGTACTCTGTCTGATCCTGCACTTTAATGGCAAAAATGTCTCTCATGGAGATCAAAATGGGGTCAATCCTATGTTCCTACAGTATGCTTAATAAGGCATGTCTTTTTCGATGTATGTTGAATGTTTATGGAATTAAGTCTTGGAATGTTACATATACATATGTTTTGTTGGAGATCCATTAGAATACATCCCCTTCCCTTTGAAAAAGTTTATTTATTTTCATTTTAAACATTTAGAGGGTGGCTCAGTAGGTCTCACTGTGGCCTCGTGCCTCCCAGGTTGAGGGTATGAATCATACTTTTTCTCTATGCCTGTTTGCATCTTCTCCCCATGTCATGTGGATTTTCTCTCACAGTCCAAAGACATGCACTTAGGCTAACTGGTTTCTCTTTATAGAGGATGTGAGTGTATGTGCTGTGAAATAGACTGGAGTGTACTCAAGCCTATGTTGCCTGGGATAAGCTCCAGGTGACCCAGACCATGGCTAAGTGGTTAGAAGACGGATGGAGGGAAGCCTTTAGACATAAATATAACAAAATATGAAAAATGCTCCAGAAGATGGAACCTATCACAGGAATTAGTGGGAACAAGGCAGAGGACAGTCTGCATGGTATGAGTTTATTACAGAACTTACAATTACACACTAAAGACAACAGAGAGACACTGGTCTACCTAAACCACAATGTCAATACGATCAGAGGAAACCAACACAGGCATATGGAAATTGCACATAGCCTGGGGCAGGGACTGAAACCACTCACACTCACATCACTCACAGTTCCATCTATTGAGCCACTGGTGTCCAGCACAAACTGTTATGCATATGAATAATTGTGCTTATATCAGAGACAGTTTCATAATGAGAATGCAAAATTATGTTGGACATTGCAGTAGCAAATTAGCCCACTAGTGGGCTGTAAATAGTTGGATTGTGTTTGTTAATGTGTCAAAAATATTTGTTGTTTTTATTGTTAACCAGCAGTATGTTGCTAATTGTTTTGATTAATTGTTCAGAGGTAGTGGCAGTCAAAATGTCAGCAGTCCCATGGGCACAATTGCAGGTAAATTATTATGCAGATAGATTTCCAGCATGCTCCACTAAAAGTTACGAAACAAGATGGTCATGAAGTTTTTCACTTGCAAAATAGAACTGTGGTATTTTTTTCCTTTATTCATTCCTTATAGATATCATTCCTTGGTGTAATAGTGAAGTTATTTTTAAAAAATCATTTGGATTTGGTTTTATGTTGGTGTTTTTTGTAACTTGTTTTCCGGCTTTTATGTTTAAATATGAACATTTTTTCCAGCATTATGTTCAAATATGAATGCTAGATCAGGAACTATTTATGAACATTTTAATAAATAAGCATTAGCCTTGTTATAATGTATCATTAAAAATCAAGCATTATTTTGTTATGTGGCATTTGACAAGAAAATCATCTCATGTGTCTCCATTTGGAATGTGTCCATCAGCAGTATATAATTAGAGGGTGACTGTCCAGTTTGCGGTAAAACAGAAATTTGTTTATATCAGCTGGCTCTGTGCTTACTTTTAGGGTCGTTCAAGACCCAAACATATCAGGAACATAGGTGTCTTGGGGGTATGCAAATAGGCTCAAAGGATTTAACCCTTTTTTTATTGTTTTAATTGGAACAGAAGCTTTATGGTGTAAGATATGAGTATTTTATTGTTATTCATCCTGACTAACAACTCATCCATTCACACTGAATGGAGTATATTCAGTTTTTCCCAATTGTATTAGATTTGTCCCATGGGATTAGTTGCCAGGCACTTCTGAAGGATAAACCGGATTAGATAAGGTTTCTAACAGAGAGATAGAGGTCTTGAAAATGTACTGTTGAAATCTGCTTGTGTTACAGGCAAAGAAGCTATGCTTTGTTTCAACACTTTAAACTGAAACCTAACTTACTCAATTATATGTGAATAAAGTGGCCATGAACATGGTTTTTCAGTACTTAAGAAGCCTATACCATGTTTTAATTTCCTTTTGCTCTGATGGATTGCTTTCATGAATTGCTTTACTTAAATATGCCGGTTAACTTTATAAAGTGCCACCACCCTAAAGTCTTAATATTACTCATAATATCTAATGCTAAATAAACAATAAAAAATTAAATAAATATATCAAAAAATTAGATTAAAAATTAACATAAAAATAAAAAAATACAATAAGATGTGGAAGATAATATATAGCACTACCCTTCCCGAAATGTGTCTTTTTTCCCTCTTTGTTTTATGAGTTTTTAAGATCCTGATTAATTTCATTGTATTTTTTTTTGAAGCAATGGTTCAGCTTGTGACTGTTACATACGGCTTGATTAACACTGTGATTAAGATTGTGCCATTATCAATAAATTCTGTAAGAATTTATTTTGTTAGGGATATTTAAGTGAGTGTAAGTTTCGGAGAGATTGGAATGTTTGAAAATGTATGCTCCAGCCGCTCAACAGAAATATACACTGAGGTTTGTTTATTCACAGGGCTCTGACCATTAAGCACTAGCTGTTCAGATTTCCACTCCTCTAAACAGCTATGTTTGGAAACCCAACGTTTTCTTAACCTTCCAGTAACTCCACATGTCTCTCCGTCACCCCATGGATTTAAAAAATGACTGCTGGTTTTGATGTAAAATGAACTCGGTTTCTGAAGCCAGGCTACTTTTGTAAGCAGTACTCAAATGGAGATGGTGGGATTTCTCTCTATTAAGCTGATAATATTCATTTTTATGCGATTTAAGACATCCTATGGACATGCAGAAAATCCCTGCAGTGTCTGGTCCATTCACAGTGGTCCTACAACAAAGCCTCACACCTCCTGCTCTGCGCACTGTCTCATCTTTGGCCTGCGTTTCCCTCTCCTATGACATCTGCTCAGGGTTGAAGTTTCACTTAAAAGGGGGGCTAAAGCAGTCAATCTGCTCTCTGAAATTGGTTTGCATTGCCTTGGGTGGTGATGGAAATGACAATTCTGTGCAGACTAACATGAGTTTCCTGCTGGTACCACCAGCGTGCTACAACCCCCCCAAAAGCTTTATTTCATTTACTCATGCCACTCCAGACTGACAGGCCTCAGACACTTCTAGTGATGTGGAGGAGTGTGTGAAGGTAATGGACCAAAGCCATGTTTGAACACCTCCAAAAGCGGGAGGAAGATGCAATTCAAAACAATGGTCTTACTAATCCCTCTAGGCAATTATTAAAGCATTGACAGACTGCTTATTCACTACTGCTTATACAGATTTTTAAACCATTTATTTTTCCATCATTACTAAAATTATATATTTACTGTATAATTCACCTATGTGTATTTTAAAACAACACTTTAATATCAAATAATACATAATAATAATACATTTTTTAAATATTTATATTTTTGTCCTTATTCAGCAGCTCAAACTGTGTAGCACTGTCTTGGTGTATAATCTTGTTCATTTAGAATTGTCCAGTGTCCAGCTCATTCAATTTTTTGTAAGAGTACAGAACTGCAAAAAAACAAAAAATATACATTTACCTGACAACTAGTAAAAATACTTCACATATGTGATCGAGCACACACTGCGGTATTTTAAAAATAAATGTAAAACATTTTCGTCGTGCAAAATAAAGCAAATTTTTCACCTGTCTCAGTGCAATAGATGTAATGGGATAGGTTTAGAAATTGTATAGGTGACAGAGATCTAAGGAGAATATGCCATAACAAATTTAGAATTGTTTAAAATTTACTTTTGCTAAATCATTACAGCTGAATTTAGAAAAAATGAACTACACCAAAATTCAGGTTTTATTTGTGTGAAATATGCAGGAAGACTGCCCAGTTTCATAACTTCAATAAAATGTATAGATTTATGATGGTAAATGTACTTTTTTAAAATCAGGATTAGATTCAGAACTCAAACAATGTTCCACCAGACTCTTCCCTGTGGGAAAGAGAACTGCTAGACTATAGCATGTAAAACATAACACACAAAAAGTCATTGCATAAATCTAGTTACAGTAACTTAAGATAGAATTTTCTGGCCAATATGTGTTGATTGCATGAGCAAGAACCAACAATTACATTCATTTTAACTCACATCTTTCTAATTGGAACCAAAGAGCATGTTTTATCCAGTCATGCCTCATTTTAAGTTAGCAACCCCATCAGACCATACATTTCTTCTTTGTATAAATGCAAATATGTTATCTAATGTTTATTACATTATTGGTAATTATTTGTACACAAATTAATAAATTATTAGAAATATTTTTTGTAATAAGAAGGATCACACTGTGTGCTCATTTTATGTTCAAATTTTTCTTAAATTTTAGGAAAAGTATAACATTTCCAAACTATAGACAAAAACATTAAATGCTCATGGCATTTATTTTAATTTGCATTATATATTTTAAATAGCACCCATCAACGTTTCATTTTAAAATGTAAAAAACACAGATATATTAAAATGAATGGAAATATTAGTATATAAATTTGCCCAGAATGCCTGAATTTCATGACTGGTGAACAGACTAGTCAAAGCAAATCAAAATAAGATTTTACGTGGATACATTATATGTGTGTGTGTGTGTGTGTGTGTGTGTGTGTGTGTACAGGTTTGTAATTATATCTTTGTTGGGACTGTCCATTCATTTCTAGGGAGAAAACTCTAATCCCAACATGACTACCATATCCAGCCGAAACCTTACCCATAAGCATGCCAGTTTACAGATTTCTGTGGGGACCTGAAAAATGGTCTCCACAATGTCAAAATGACAGGTTTTTATTACATTGTGGGGAACATTTGGTCCCCACAATGTAATATAAACATAATACACACACACACACACACAAACACACACATAAATATATTTATATATGCATGTAAAGGTTACTGTTTAAAAGGGATTCTACATTACATTTAATTGGCTTGCATGTGGTTATCTGTTATCATGTACGTTTTAGCTGATTTTTTTCCTATATAATACCCGCTTCATCTATTTTATATAGTTATTTCTGAGTTGATTTTCTACATTACAGTCTTAAAAGAGTTTGTGTTGTAATGTGATATGTAACACTGATAAACAATTTTGAATCTATTGTGAATTGACTGAAATGCTCTCAATACTGATACGACCTTATGATTAGTGCTGCTCAGACAAATACTGTTTTGTGAGTCACTTGTTTGTGTATATAGCCGTCACTGTCCCTGAAGTGTTGTTTGTTTGTTCGTTTGTTTGTTTTGCCACAGAATGCTGTAGGGAGATTAGTTATTGACGTGTCATTGTTGGGCGCAACTGACCATCCAACCATTGCCCTCTGGAAGACAGATGAGTGAAGCTTTCATTCTAACAAAAACCAAAGCCCATACATATAGAAGCCTCTGTGGATTTTCTCCATCATATTCAACGCTAATCTGTAACCAATCAGTCTTGTTTCACATTACCCATAAGGATATTCTTTGAGAGAGCTCAGTAATTTAAAGTTGTTGCGCACAGCTGTTTGAAACATATGACTGCACCAAAAAACTCAATAAACCTTTGTGAATCCAGATGTAAACACAGTAATTAACTTAAAAGGTATTCTCCAGTAGATTGTCCCCTATACTGTGTCCCCTATACTGTGCTATAAATGAACAAAAAAATGCAAAAACCATGTAAACATTTAATTTGAGGTAATAATAAGTACAATTATTTGACAGATAGCATTTTCTAAAGCTTCCAAGTATATTATGTGATAGTAGAATATTTAATGCGGTTTTGTACATAGTAATTATCATGAAATGTTACATACATCATTTCCATGGTGGGCATGGTGAAGATGTTCATATGCTGACCACCCATTGAGAATCTGTAATAATGGAGGTGTATCGCCCTCTTGAGGGGTGATACCAATAATATATTGTACATCTGCTACTATGGCGTCTAATGTCAGGTGTTGTTGGTATTATAGAAACAGCAGCAGCAGAAATGGTCACAAAAGCATTAGTATCAATGGAAACTGTGGCACAGCAACAACTTGATAAATATGTAAGCCTATGAATATAGGTTAGATGAGGAAAAAATATGTTTCCATGAGATCTGAGCATAAATATCCAATTTTTTCAACTTAAGAAGAAATCAAACCATTCATTATATTTTATTTGCATAAATAGACGTGCAATAAAATACTGTGGAAAATTGGAATTTATTAAAACAGAAAAACATACTCAATAGCATGTTCATGAGCTTGTATTATTGCAATGCTAAGTAAAAAATGAGGCCTAGTTAAATCTTTGGACGAACACAGGTATGGCAATAGAAACAGGAAGAGTGTGATCAGTCTATGTTTAATTAGCAGTGGTCCTTTTACAATTTACCAGCATGGATTTGCCTTGTTTATGACTAAGATCCTGTTTTTCTTATACGTGTTCTTTGTTTCTTTGGACAAGGAACGGATCTAGCTATTTGGGATGTTAAATAGAGAGCTAATTCAGTCAGAAGGAGGTTTTTCTGGGCCAGTCTGCTTGCTTACCCTTTTGTGTCCTGCCCTCTCCACATGTGTCCTCGCTCACTGGGCTGGTCAGATTTTTTTGTCTGTGATGGATAATCATCTTGGAACGCGGCAGTCAGATGTGGTGGGAACTGGGCCTGCTCGAGGGTCCTCTCTGAAGGTGTTTGTTGTTAAATAGAACAATTCAGCTGTCTCTTTAGAAAGCTTGACAAAAGCAAATACTCCCTGCTGAAAATTTTCTTAGCCCAATGCACAAAGGCCCAAGTTTGTTTAAGAAATTGCTGCTAAAGAAAGCGTCAACCCATTAAGGTAATTATATGGAACCTGTGTCGTATAAAAGCTTAATTGATGTTAATGTTTGTCTAATTGGGGATTCAGGGAGAGCAAAGGACTAAAGGTCTTCATAGCACTTTCAGGCAAGCCCCTGAAAGGGGTCCTTCTGGTTTTCACACTTCCCACAATGGCTGCCCGTCTTTCTCACATTACTGCATGTTTTCAGCTCCTTCCAGCATTCTGCACCACTACTTACAGCGCAAAATAAGGGTGAAGAGCCATTGTCTAGAGCAAGCACTTCTCAAAGAGTGTTCCTGACAGGGATTGTTAAAGGACTCATGTTGGAGACAAGGGGGTGTGAGGGTGAAAGCCACTGTCATCCACTCCTGTCATGTCTCCATTGAGCAGCAATAGGCTTCTAATTGCTGCATCTGTTTTTTCATACTTCCATTCTTTAAAACAAGTATTTCACCCAGCACCACATGTTCCTACACCCTGCAAAAGTTATCTTTTGTGTGCATTAAATTATATGTTTGCAGGTTTGTCTGTATATGTGTGCATATGTGTGATTTTTGTTCTTCAGTCTACAAAATAAAGAACTTTTGCATTTGAGCTTGTTCTTAGACCTCTTTGAAAAGTTCTGGCATTCTCTTTTTGATGAAAATTCACCACGATGCAATGACTGATTTGTGCTTTTTATTTTACAGTGTATGCACTATGTTATTGGTCAGCAATGGCATACATTGTTCTTGTGAAGTGTGCGTTCTGGGCACAGAAGAATAAGCGTTCACATTAGACTCTCCAACTCCTCTAATTAACTGAGCTCAGTGGCTTTCTTACCCTTGTGGAATCGGCAGAGTGAGAAGACGGATAAAAAGAGAAAGACGAATAATGCTGCTTGTGATTTTGAATCTCTATCTGTCAAGAACTTAAAAACACCTGTATGGCTGAATCCCAAACTCTTTGTCTGTCTCAAATATTGCTCCTCTGTCTAATTGCCAAGGCCGGCGTGTATGTGAAGGTCTTTCTCTGCAAGGTTAAAACAGGGCCAGTTGTGAAAGGCAAACTGATTGTGTGGCTGTCAGGCTCCCGCATGAGGCTCTTTCTGCAGATGGGAAGTGTGAAGGGGAGTAGAGAGAAAGGCACTTCATTAAACTTCCACCAAGCTGATTGGAGTGGAGAAGGCAATTCAGTACTAAAGTGGGGCTCCCATCACACCCTGCCCCCACCCACACCCACTTCCGCAAGCATGCTGTCACTCAAAACGCACAAGGCAGCACTGGCACTCTGTCAGTAAATCATCATTTTAAAGTGTATCTGTCGTTCCGTGTGCAATATTCATGTTCAGATGACCTACTATTTTTTATATGGTGGGACTGTACTTGACAGGCAGTGGCAATGACCCCATTTGAATGACCTTCCACCTCACTGCCCAATGCTGATCAGAGCACTAGTTAGAGTGATGCCCAAACACTGTTCCCTCATAGAAGAGGGAATTAGCAGTCTTTTTCTACCCCAGTAGGTCATCTGCTTGTGCTCCTCCAGCTCACGTCTCATAGATATGTCAATTGCTTGTCAGCATCACAATGAAGGAACAGCTAGCACTTTGCCAGAAGCAACATCTTCAGCAAAGTAAAACTTTCTTTCCATAGTGTTCCAACTGATGAATGAGAGTAGCAATTGGATTTAAGGTAGAAAATAAATAAGTGAATACTCATCTAAGATTTTTTTGTTACTGTTTTTCTGCAATAACTGTTATGTATGTTTCATACTTGTCTTTATTTTACATAATTCTGAAACTGCATAGTGACAGTAACAGTGTATATAAAGATAATCTTTTGGTGTGTGTGAATTATTTGTAATGTTATTAGACAAAATAAGTTGAAACAGATGGACTTTTGGAAGTGTAGCACCCATCGAAAGTGTCTTTATCGAAATGTCACCTCTGCTAGGAGTAACATAATCACAGTATTCTGTTAGAAAAATTATCCCACAGTCTTTCGCTACAAAGTGTCATATTACCCAACAGGGTACTTGGCCAATGAATAATGACCAGAAGTCATGACCTTTGGCTTTCCAGGATGACCTCTGAAAAACTGCAAATCACTTTTAATATTTAAATTATGACCATCTCCAAATTCTCTGAAGAGAATGCAGAACGGAATTCCATCTTTTAAATTGCTTTAATAGTCATATTGCCATGTTATTGGAAAACAGATTTTTGATCTTAAACAAATACGTGGAAGCAGGTGTTTGAAATCATACGCCTGTCTTTAAATCATTCTGTAAACAATGACCTTTGTAAACAAGTTTACAAGCTTATGCATGCTGGAGGTATTCTCCAATGAAACAACTAATTTTCTTGATAGGCTATGATAATTATGTTGTTGCACTGCTGTGTATTCTGCCAACATTATACTTCTTAATGTATTCTGATTCTTCTGTAAAATAACAAATCCCAGCATTCCATTGGTAAGTATCAGTTAGGCACAAAGTAAATACATTTTTTCTAGTTCCAACTCAAGTAATATGGCATGTATAATCTGTTTCTATAAGCTGAACTAAATGAATAGTAAAAATAGATAACAGATGAATTTTGCTGGTATGTATGTTTGTTTTTCCTTTGCAGCTCATTTATAGCACAAAGAAACCTCAATCTCACCTCATAATATCTAAAAAGTAAATATCTGAATATTAAATGAACAAATTACTTAAAAGATAAGCTATTGCATTCCAGTCAAAACAATTCTATGAAGTATCAGTTTATAGTTGGTAGGCAAGTTTTTATTTTGCTTTGTATGCTGCATTTTTTTCAAGAATTTTTTTCAGTTTTTTTTCTTTGAGGAATAAAGCATTTCTATTTTTGATATTAAATTGTACACACTTAAAATGATCGGAATTCTGCTCCCAGTTGTTAGCTCTTTGTGTCCATAAGAAAATGACAGAAACAGGATAATGTGCTTGTTATGTATTGTCCTTTTATAGCTTGTGGCTAGAAAGAACAATTAACATTTGGAAGCCTTTGGTATTTTCTGAGTACTCTTTGTGCTGCACCTGTGGTGATAGCTTTGTGTGAGGCTAAAAGGAAAGAGGAGTCAGATCAGAGGTCGAAGGTTAGAGCAGGGTCAAGAGGAAGTTATTCCTCAGTCCATCCATTCACTTATCATTCTTAACTAATGTGACAGCCATCTGTCAATCAGAAAATTAAGGCACTTACTCTGCATTAAATGCTGGAATGCCACTGTAAAATTGGTATAGTTTCAGACTGTATTGTATCACAATGACAAAAAATTCTTAGCGGTATCAGAGAATTGTTGATAATTCATTTTGAATTTTATATATTTTAATGTTTTTGTAATTTATTGATAAAACTATTTAGATTCACAAGCAAATTTCAAAAATGTAAAATGTACAAACTTCATAAAAATAATAATTACAGAAATATAGCACAGACAAGTTGTAAATAATAGTTTTGCATTAAACTTTGTCTGCACTTCATTGATGAGGAAATTTCTCATAATTATTCTTTTGATTTGTAAAATCAGGCAAAGTAGATATTTTTAATGTATCATACTAAATTTTCTGTAGGTATGTAGCGATATATGATCTGACAATGTAGCTTTAACTATTTATAACAGTTATGCTTAACATGTAAATATTTTTTTTTCTGATAAGGAGTTAATACAGTAGGATTTTCAGTGTAATGTGTCACCTTGCCAAATATGTTAATATTTCAGTCAGGATGATGATGCTCTTTACAACTATCTTGTGGTTCAATTTGGTTGTATAGAAAATTTGTTGTACAGCACAGTGACACAGTTAGCCTCATTGCCTCATACCTTTGGAACCAAGGTTCAAGTCTCTATCCTGGCTCTAAAAGTGTGGAATTTGCATACTCTCTTTTTGTCAGCATGGGGTTTCCTCTGGGTTCTCTATCCCCTTCAGTCCAAAAACATGTAGAAGTGATTTGGGATTGCCAAATGGTGTGAGTCCCTAATCCTGGGTTATTCCCTGCTTTGCAGCCATAGGGTCCGACCGCCACCAACTTCATTGTTATGACGATAACTCGATAACTGTTTGGTGGATATTTTTCAAACATAGTAGAGGCACTATATGTGAACTGGTGAAATGTTGAAACTGCCCCAAAATTGAAGCAGCACCGCATAGTGATAGCAAACAAAGGGTAGTTTCAGACATTTGATCCTGTTAGCTTGATAACTCAAAAGATATTTGACAGATCTTTCACAGACATGGACCTGATCAGTTTTGAGACAAATCACAGCAAAAACATCTATCTTCTCTACAGATTCCTGAAGGAAACATCTGTAAAGTCATGATTGTGGTGTAGCATTAAGATTGAATATGCATTCTTTAAAGACACAGATATAACTGTTAAACTGAAGCACTGTCACTAATCGCAATTAATTGCCTTGAAAGACAATTAATACATGCTCACACTCAGCATCATAATATCACACAAACACACAAAGACATTGGTCTCTATTCAAAATCTTTAATAGAGCCCTAAGTTTTAACATGATAAAATATACCAACACAAACAGTGTTGAGTCATCCAATATCTCATTCTAAAAATATATCAATATACTGTGAACATTTGATATACCACCCAGCCCAAATGGTCCATCTCGTTTCATGGTCCCCCAGAAATGTCAGTTTTGTTGTGAGCAGATTTGCAGCATTTTTTGTTTTGCATGTGTTTTCAGAATTTGTGTTTTCTGACATTGCCATTTATATACCAGTGGTTTCAGTGAGTCACTCCCAGTCCACCATCTTGCCATATCAATCATGATTTGGAAGGCAGGCTTCATCAAAGATAACCAGTCAGGAACTGGGAATTTAGTACCATTTCCATTTTAATCAAACTCCCTTCCGTTTCAATCAAACTCTCTCAGACAAACAACTATTCTCATTTACATATCCTACCATCCTCTCTTACATCCCTTGCACATGATTATTTGCATTCACATGTACTATTTATTTCTCTTACATATGCTATTATTTGGTTTCAATATATATTGAATANNNATATATTTAGACCATTGTTTCACATAAACTATTAACTTAATTTATATGTACTACCATACCTACATATAAATAGGGATCTACAGTATTTTGACCATCGAATGCAAAGCGTAAAGCACAAAGCACAACTAACATTTATGGGCGCGTCCAAATCCATTTAGCTGTTTTGATGGTGGAAGACACAAACTTTGCGCCAGTGCAAGGGGTTAAAAGGTTGTCCTAACTTCTAATTATTCAGAGGTGTGTTTTAGGTGTAACAAAGAAGAAACCAATCAGAATGGTACGTCACCTCACCTTTAGAAGGCAGCAGAGCATGATCTATGGCAGATTGCTATTACAATGGCGTGTCTGGCAAGCCAGATCACTTTTTAGCCGAGGAAATGGACGTGCTTTTGCGCGAGGTGAAAAGGCGTGAGCACATCGTCTACGGGAATATCACTGTTCCACCTAAGGCTTTCGAGGTGAAACAGGTGTGGGATGAGGTAACAGCAAGTGCGTCCTCATTTTCTGTCATAACTAGATCTTCTGAAGGGGAAAACAGAAGCTGGCTGCTTAACGAGCACAGTGGCTGGGAATGGGAAATTATTTACGCTTGTATGTTTTTGTTATTTTAATTTTGGGTCTGCAATTCACAAAATGTAACTAAAAGTGCAATCATTGTTCAAACAAAACACAGCCTACAGTTTTTAAGGTGTTTGAAGATGTTCAAATAAAAGGCAATAGGACTGTAATTTTTCTACATCTTGCAATTTAGATTCCTTACCAAGCTACAGATTCAGCTTTTCTGCCAACTGATCCCTCCTTGCCCGTGCTTGTGCCTGTGTACATTCCTTGGTAGGCATCGGCACACACAGTTCAGCATCATGCCTTCTAAAGTCCTCCAATGTGTCCTCATTTATGTCCAACAGACATAATGACAACATGGCACAAAGAATGCTGCGACCTTCTGAGGGCTATATTGTTCCACCAAACTTATATAAATATCTGAAATTTTCTCATTTTCAGCAATCCAAATGTCTTTTCAATTACAGCACATGCTTAATTGCTTAATTATCATAATGAACTTGAAAGATTTTTTAATGACACGGTTTGTTCTTTACTTAATACATATTTGTTTTCTTTAGGTGTTTCATTAAACTGTATGATTATGTAAAAGGGCCAGATGTACTCTATAATAAAACATATATAAATAAAATAAATAACAAAAAAACCATTACTATACCTTGACGGCGTAATCTGTGTCCATAACGAGCATTGCTAAAACGTGCGGCTTAAATACCATTTAATAATGCGCCACTGACTTTAGATGTGGTTTTTGTTGGTCAAAAGCACAATGTTGTTTCGTTGCCTTAAAATAGCAACATGCCAACAATGTGTTGGCCACACTTTATTTAAAAAAACACGACTCCTATTTGTGGAAAGTGGGAGCAAAATCATTTGTTATTTTGACGACATGCACACATAATGTGAAAATATGCAATGCTCTGGTACAAAACTAGCAAAATCACTTTGCTTCTTGCTTTTTGCGCCGGTGGAAAATAGGGCCCTCTGTGTAATTGTGTAACATCTTTGCACTTTGTCTGTTTTGTATGTTTTGCAAAAGGTATCACTACTTTTCCTGTCCTGCTCCTTCATATTCTGTCTTACTCTGAACAGTTCTGGATCTTTCATAGAGATATGACGTCTCTTACTTGCACTCAGTTTCTCCTTATTCCATTCTGACTGTACCTTCATGTTGTAAGGCTGGATTCTGTTCAACCATCTCTACCGCATCCATGTCCCCATTGCCACTTGCTCTCCCCGGAGTACTGACAGCTGCATCTCATTCCCTTAATGACCTAGGGGTCGATTCTCCCATCAAGCACTTAAGTAAAAAAAAAAAAAAACACTTAAAAAGTTATGGACTTTTGAATTACGCGTACAGTGAGGGAAGTAATTATTTGACCCCCTGTTGAATATAACGAAATGAAAAGTCTATAATTTCAATGGTGGGGACATTTTAACATCAGAAGGTAGATTTTCAACAAAACAAACAAGAAAAATCATTATGTAAAAGGTACAAATCAATTTTTCACTTATCTAGGGAAATAATTATTTGATCCTCTAACAAGTCAGCAAGAAATTAGGTCAAGAATATGTGCACTAACAACACAAGTAGTACTTAATTAAGTATTAACAAATATTAACTAAGCCAGCATTCTCATTTAATGACATTACTTTATTAAATAGTATTCTTGGGTCACTAACCTGTCTACATTTTCAACCTTATCACCATGAAAAATACCAAAGAGCTGTCTAAGAGCTGTCAGAGACCAGATTGTTGACCCTCACAAAGGTGGATTGGGCTACATGACCACCAGCAAGCAGCTTGGTCAGAAAGTGACAACTCTTATTACAATCATTAATACAATTATTCACAAATGGAAAAAAGACAAAATAACTGTCAATCACCCTTGGTGTGGGGCCCCAAGGAAGATCTCATCTCATGCGGCATCAATGATCTTAAGAACGGTGAGAGCTAACCCCAGAACTACATGGGAGGAGCTTGTTAATGATCTCAAAGCAGCAGGGACCACAGTGACCAAGAAAACCATTGATAACATATTATGCCGTTACAGTTAGCTCTAGCCAGTCTCCAGACCTTAACCCTATAGAAAACCTATGGAGGGAACTCAAGCTTCATGTATCCAAGTGACAGCCTAAAAACCTTAAATATTTGGAGGAAGTCTGCAAAAAGGGTGGATGAAGATTCCTGCTAACCTGCCTGTAAACCTGGTAACCAACTACAAGAAACGTCTGACAGCTGTGCATGCAAACAATGGATATTCCACCAAGTACTAAAGCATGTATTCCAAGGGATCAAATATTTATTTCCCTAGATAAATGACAAATTGGTTTGTAACTGTCACATGATGATATTTTCTTGCTTGTTTTGACAATAATCTGTCTTGTGCTCTTAAAAAACCTACAATTGAAATTATAGACTTCTCTTTTTCTTATTAATAGGTCATCTTAAGAATTCAGCATGGGGCCAAATAATATTTCCCTCATTGTATTCTCCCCTCCATCAGGGCAGAAATTCCCACTGCACTTAACCCAAAAAAGAAGGCATAGCTGTGCTAGAGGTATGATTTACTTGATCAAGCAAGTAAAGGGGGTACCGCCCTCAATAATTCTGGCAACAAGCAAAACATGGAATATGATGCCAATTAATTTATTAATTAATTTATTAATAAAGTACTAAATATTTAATGGGTGTCCTAATTTTTTCATATGACTGTATAGGTCTGACTTAATGATCACTCAACCATTTTCCCAAAATAGACATTACCATTGCAGTTTTAATATTAAACTACACAAAACATATTTTATCATGTTCATCTTTCAACTTTACTGCAAATAACCGACAATAGACAATCAGTTTAATATGATGTACAGTAATATCTTCATTTGTTTTCTATGGTCAACAGTTTCACTGCACAACCAATTAACATCAATGAAGGCAAAATCAACATCTTAGACAATGTGTCTGGTGTTGAACTGATTATAAGAATTAGAGAAAATTGATATGCGTTTCGCTGGTGGCTGCAATGCATGATTCTAAACTAATTACTATAGTCACTGCCACTAATACTCCAAACTTACATCATTAATTGTAGAATGCTTACCAATTTATCAATCAGCTTATGTTTAATTATTTGGAGGAGCTGGACACTTTAGTGTCAGCTGTAACAGCATGCTATCAAGCAGAGGTGGATAGTTCAGGTCCAGAAAGTAAAAATTCAGACCAAGATTTTGTTTCAACCAACCTGTCGAGCATACAGAGCCACAGTCACAGATTACTCAGCTGGGTGGCTGAAACAAAATCTTGGTCTGGATTTTTACTTTCTCGACCTGAACTTTCCACCTCTGTTATCAAGGTCTAACTGGCTCCAGACCAGTGAGGGCAGACCCAGGCAGAGGATGGGATATATGATAGGAAATTGTCCAGGAGGTGAATGCAGTGGCGAGGTGCTGACAGATCGTGACGGATCTAAAACACAAATGGTGAGACTTGTGTATTTCTGTGAAAAGCAAGTTCTATAGAAGTTGCAGAGATGCCTCTCTCAAACATGCAGCTACTCTGTCCAAAACTGATGTGCTTGGGGTCTCAGCGAGTTGACGCAGATGAAGGTAACACCCAACTCAATGTCCATTTAAGTGGTTTTGTGGCTTTTTAAATAATGATGAACATAAAAATGAAGGACATATGCTTTGGTTGTCATTAGGAATTAGTTCAATTGGCAGGTTTGAACCTGCAAATAAACACCTATAAGGTTAACAAACAATACTTACACTGGGGTGGCTTCACCATTATTCTCAACAGTGGCAAGATAGAAGTGATCCCCTAACCGCTGAGTGTCTGTTCCTGTAACATTCACAGTATGAATGTGTGTGTCAGTTATCCCATGTCTGCATGTGTGCCTGCTTTACCCTACACCCCAGGACAGATCTTTTGGCTTAATGACCCTGGTTTGTACATCTGACTCCTTCTGTATATTGTCTTAGATTGATCTTTTGAACTGTCCGCTCTGTGTCTGAATCCCTGGCCCCAAGGACTCTGCATTACCTGAGTCTAAAGTAGTGACTCTTCATGAGGACAATGGGCCTCATTCACCAACTGTTCTTACGAAAAAATTTGCTCTTAAACCCCACGTACGCACTTTTTTACGAAGATTCTGACATTCACCAATGTTTTCTTATCTGAATTTGTTCTTAG
>JAODLC010000028.1:8251761-8262492 GCA_026781145.1 Hippopotamyrus pictus | reverse complement strand
CAGAGGAGCTGGATGAAGTGGCCGGGGAGAGGGAAGTTTGGGTCTCCCTCCTGAGACTGCTGCCCCCGCGACCCGACTTCGGATAAGTGGGAGAAAATGGATGGATGGATGGATAATTACTGTTACTGTCTATCATTGTCTAAATGTATTTGTATTTCTAAATATATGTATTCAGTTAGTGTAAACATGCACGGTGCTATCACAGTGAATGCCAGGCTGAGACTGAAGTGTTACCCTTTGTTTCCGCTGAGAGATGTGCCATATGACTCATTTCCCTGTGCATACAAGTTCTTAGGTCGGCGTTCACGGTTTGACTTCTGAGATTCAGATCGAGCTCTAGTTATTTTTTTTCCCGAACTGGTTGGTTCGACTTTTAAGAAATTTGAGTTCTAATGAGTTTGAGAACTGAGGTACCACTGTATTTAAATTAATTAAATAGGTTTAAGCAGCATATCTGACCCTAGAACGTCTCAGTGGACTTGCCATTACAAGCATAAACCATGTGGTCTGAAATCAGTTGAATATTTAAATCTAATTCTTTAATGTAAGCTATTTATATTGTATTTCATATATTCAGTTAATATTTTTTTGTATTTCTTTCTAAGTAGAAAACTACTTAGCATCACAAAGTTTTCGGGGAATGCACCCCTGAAAATTTATCTAAATTTATCTAAATTATATAATTTGTTGTTACATAGCCCAGGGGCAAAATCAACATTTTTGACAATAATATAATATTATTGTAATAATATAATCTATCATCAATTAAAAAAAAAAAATTAGTGATAAATTCATATGTTATATGTCACGGTTGGCGGGCGAGCGAGCAGGGAAGCAGGCGAATCCAGCCAGGAGTGCAAGCAAAACAGGATCTTTAATAGGAAGAACGGGTCTAACTCCAACAAACATTACAATACAATGCCGAATCTGGCAGACAGGGGAAAACGCGGACTCATATACAAAAGACAGGTTGGAATTAACTAGACACAGGTAGGAACAATCAGGAGGTAATGAGGGGGCGTGGCACACACGAGGAATGGACGGAGCTGGGCGTGACATTATAGTAATGATTTTAGGTAAATGACCCATATTGTATTTAGGAATGAATCCATATCATTTGGTGTTTTTCCTTCTTCATTCAGAGCAATTCCATAAAAATGCCAATTAGCCTAACCAAATAGTCATGGTATAAATGTTAGACTGGAAGTCGATGCATTGCTGATAAAATAGTAATACAATCAACTACATAATTTGAATAAATTTATATGCTACAGCATAAGCTGCAATGTATTATTCCAAACCAACTGCTAGTCACCACCACTACCCAGCTAACACAATAGAGTCCCCAGGATGCCCTCCAAACATTCACACAAACATCCCCTAGACATTTTTTGTTTTTTAAGTTCCTTGAATGTCATTAGGACATTCTCATAGGAAGTCCATGGGATTTATAGTGAATATTCAAGGACTTTGATGGAGCATTTGTAGTAAGTTCTTTAGACAATCAATGGGGATGTTCAGTGAATATTGGGAGACATTATTGGGAGCCTGTTTGCACACTCTCCACTCTTAGCTAAAAGCTATAAGAAAGCTTATGTATTTCTATTTTAAACGGAAAATATCCGAACACCAGAACATAGCTGTTTTTATAAAATCAGTAACGTATATTTATATTCTTTTTCTGAACACGCACTGTCCTGCCTTCTCCAGCGACAACAAGATCTCACTCCCTATAGGAAGTAATCTTTCTAGGTTTGAGAGGCATTAATAACCCCTCTGCTGATGAGAAACCTGAACCCATTGCACTGATTTCCTCCACATTGTGATCATTACCAGTTGCTGACTTTGAAGCTGCTTGCTCTGCATACGCTGAAATCACTACTCTTTGTGCACAGACTGGCCACAGTTGGCTGCTATAAGGTGAGAAACAAGCTCTTTGTCAAGGACAGTTACATTTTCAGAGGTTCATGACACATTCCTGCCTCCCTACACCATACCTTGAGAATCACCCAGGGTTCGTATGCACAAAACAGTACCTATGTGACCTCTACTAGTGGCCACAGATGGACATGCAGATTTAGGCCTGTATATCTAATGCCTTCTTTGTCAATCCAAGACAAAACAGCTGTTACACACCCTGCTCCTCTGCTTCCTGTTCAGTTTCCTGATGGTCTGTGGAAGAAGCTAGGACTGGACATCGTTGGTCCATTTGAAACAGCTGCTCCTGCCTACAGGCATGCTATTACGCTGACGGACTACTACTCCAAATGGCCTGAGGTTGCCTTCTCTCACAGTGCTACGACCACTGACCTTGTAAGGTTTTTAACCTCTGTCTGTCATAACTCACGGGGCACGGACTAGGGAAGCAGGAGCAGGACTCAAGGAATCGGGATTTAATTGGGTAAAGACAAGCAGGAACATACAACCACAGCACAACCTTAATAACCAGACTCACGTAAAACACACAGACACAGACTTAAATACACCAGACTAATTAACACAACTCGAAAAAGCTGATGACACGAGGAATCCACACAAGGTAGCGAGGGGGGCGTGGCACACAGGAGGATCAGCATGAGCAGGGCATGACAGAACCCCCCCCAAAGCCGTGCACACCAGGCACGACTAAAGGGACTGGAGAGACAAAACCGGGGACACCACAGGACTCAGGCAGGACAGGACAGCACCTTGGGAAACGAATGCAAGAAACATCAATGGAACAACTGGAATAGGTCTGACACACAAAACAGGCACAAAGAAAACAACCGCAACAACTGACAAACCACAGGGACACCAGAGACGGAAATAACGGAGGAACAACAGTGAAAACATAGAGGGGCCAGGCAAACGGGGAACAAAACCAAGGGAAGGAGAAGCAAAAGGCCAAAACCAAAGGGCAAAGAGGTAAAGGGCGGGGGGAACCAGGGAGCTGGAAGGAACCCTGGTGGGCTGAAGGTGGGAGCCACAGGGGCCTCAGGCACCTGTGAGGCCAGAGTCTGAGGGACTCTCAGTGACCGTGAGGCAGGAGCCAGAGGGGACACTGAAGGGGGCGAGGAGATAGGCGGAGGGGACACTAATGGTGCGTCCATTTGTCAGATTCCGAGTTTTGAAGCCGGAGTGACGACATGTACGTTCCTGTTTCTCGGAGATTCGACAGAGTATATCTCGGACAGCACAGAAGATCCCGAGTTCAGAATCCAAGATGGCTGCACTCTTTATCAACAGAAAGGAAAATTGTAGTTTTATCCTGTTTAAGCACTACTTCTCATTTGTGGCTCATTAAATCGGTCGCACACACTATACTGTCCAACTTATCTGTGGACATGTTGCTATGGAGTTTTATACGTAAAGCGTTATGCATATTGTGTTATCAACTGATATTGCTAACAACTGGGCTAGACTTGGATTTCTTGATTAGTCTGATTATTTGTCGAATTTAAGGTAGTTCAGGCTAATTGTAAGTGAACGAAGATAAAGGCCATTTAAACTGAGGTACCTTAAATCTGACAAGTTGTCCGGCTAAGCAAAAAATCTTGCTTTTTCATATGGGTCCATGGTATTGCTTCTTCTGTGGCAAATGGATGCATCCGACTCGGTTTTCCCCAAGTTTTTAGCGGATGTGATGTAATCTCGGAATCCGAAAATCGGATCCTAAGGCAAATGGAACACACCATAAACAGGGCGAGGAGGGAGCAGGCGAAGGTGCAGCCACAGCCAGCAAAGGCGCAGGCAACTGACGAGGTGGGAACCGCAAGCAACCGACGAGGTGTCGGGGGCGGAACCACAGGTGACAGACGAGTCACCTCAGGGGGAACTGCAGGTGACCACCAAGCAGGAGCCAGGGGAACTGCAAGCAGCCGCCGAGCAGGAGCCAGGGGAACCGCAGGCGAGCTGGGGGTCAGGAGCCGGGACTGGAACTGCTGGGACTGGAGCCACAGGGACTGGATCCAAGAGGACTGGAACCACGAGGACTGGAGCACAGTGTGTACTGACTGATATTGCTTCTAGAGCCAGTCCTGTTGTTGCAATAGGATAAATGCAAATCTATTCTACATGAAAGGTGATGTAATTTCAGTTGAACACCATTTATAAGACTGTCATTTGTGTTAAAACTCATACTTTCTTCATTTGATTGTTAGGAGGTTTTGCTCATGTTTAGAACCGTTATTCAACTAATTGTTTTGTTATGTCAACTATACTACTGTATTCAATTACTGTTGATGCTGGCAAGTATTATTTTACAAAGAGGGGAGATGTAGTATCCTGTGATTCTGTAATGTTTTGGGATGCCATTGGGGGGAGCTCTATTGTAATGTGAGTAATTGGGGTCAGATGGAGAGGGAAGAAGAATGTGACGAGCAGTGAGTGGTACGTGTTTGCTCCTGCTCTTAATAAATGGTATTTTGTTAATCCTACCCTGCTTTGCTCCTTGAAGACAACACCACAGTCTCAATGTGTATTAAATGTAAGAAGCTTTGTTACATGTTCAACTTTCTGAATACTGTAATATTGCATTTGGGCATGTAGAGGTACATGACTCAATACTGCCCTCCAAAGTGTATAATGAAAATCGCAGCTAAAAGTGCTTAAGTAAGTGGCAGAATGCACGTAAGGGTGATGTACATGCAACATGCCTATATTTTGGTGTTTTTATGCCTAAAGTGCATATCTAGCCTAAGTAAAGCCCAGACTTAAGTCAAACAGAAAAAACACTTTACAGTAAGGAAGAAAAAGTGCTTAGCTACGTTACAATGTTCGAGTCATGAATTGGTTCAAAACAGAGCTGGCACAGAAACATTAGCAGGTCATGAACATGAACATGAACTGGAATCATGCGATAAGTTCAGTGTCCATCCAGAAGAGAGCAGAATTTTCTTGGTTGCTTCTATTTGTGCTCCATCTGTCCCACTGTCATGGGGAGCATAAGTACATGCAGTGTGACTTAGGACTGCGAGGACACCTAGTTTAATCTTTAGGCAGAATCTGTTAACCATATGAAAGTGTTTTGTATTGATTATTTTTTAGGTTAACTTGATTTAAATCAGAATGATAAATTAAGTGAAGAATAGCATACTTAAGAGACCATCTCAATTGATTTTAAGATAAAATGAGTTGTTTCAACACAAATTCAAATAGCATCTCTGTAGTAAATAAAAAGATGTGTATTTTTTAGCAGAAACAGTAAACTTTAATTGAAACATAATTTTATAGCATTATTTTTTACTATGCAGGTGGTGAGTGGCTCTGCACCCATCATCAGAAGATGGCCAGTTTGAGCCCCAGCCTCGGTAGAGCAGCCACATGTCCATGGGCCCTTGAGCAAGGCCCTGTACCTCCTGGTCTAGGGGCACTGCCTTTGGCTGACCCTGTGTTGTGTCCCCCCCCCCCCCCCAAGCTATGGAGAGTATGAAGAATTCCCATGTACTTGTGCCAATTGCACATAAAGGATTTATCATTTATCACTAAATGAATCCACTAAATTTTCTCTTTGGTAGTGGAAGCCTAAAGTAATTTAGAAATGTTACAGAATATGAGGCTATTCTTCCCTATGCCTTTCAGGTTTAACAGGAGACATTTTAAAAGTGAGACAGTTCTGTGAACATGTTTAGGGAGGCTTTTATTGCTCTACTGGAGAGAATTAGACTCCATTTAACTGCTTTGTATAGAGATCTGCTACTGTCACAACAGTTTTGTTATAATACAAAAAAACAACAAAATCCCAAAATTGTTATGAGAAATCTGCATGAAATGAATTTACTCACAATAACTGGGTCTTTGAAGTTTACCTCAATGGAGCGTGTGTGGTATGTAACACCAGTTTTACTATTATTGTCCAGGAACATGTATTTCATTTGCTTATTTCAAGACCTTGGTCTTCTTTATCTACCTAAGGAGGAAAAAATGCTCAGCTACGTTACAATGTGCGAGTCATGTATTGGTTCAAAACAGAGCTGGCACAGAATCATTAGCATGTATTTCATTTGCTTATTTCAACACATTGGTCCTCTTTATCCACCTTATGCTCATCTCCACCTGTTTAGCAATTGCCACAACCAGCTACTACTCAGGCAGAAAAACTGCTGAGAAAAAACTGCACTCTTAAAGATTTAGGAATGAATACAGCATTTGTGTCAAATTGTTACGATCATGTTATGGATGCTAGGTTGGCACTCCATCCTGGGTTGTTACCTACTTTATGCCTGTAGCCTCCAGAATAGGCTCCAAACCCTCAGGGACCCTAAATAGAACAAGCGGGTACACAACATGAATGGATGGATGGATGGATGGATGTCATGTAACATGTCTGAACTCTCTAAATGTATACACTATACATGTAGCCTGTTAGGAAAGATCACAGTGACCATACCACTATTTGGCACTTGAATGACTTCAAAGGATTACAACTGTGTGTAATTTTGCTTCAAGTAATGTTAATACTCACAGGTCTTCAGTCAACAGAATCCCCTAAAATTACAGTGTTAAATGCAGAGAAGGCAAAACTGTTACTAGAACCATATTTGAATTATTTTACAATTCTTAGAGTACTACCATCTGCTCAGGAGACAGATTTAGTTACTTTTTTGCCCATGTGGCAATGTGTGTGTTCATCAGATGATCAGACTGTCGTTTTAACTATAAAAATTCTGAGTATGTTTTTACTTTTTTTTTTTACTTTATTTATTCAAGATATCCGTAGGATGCACGTCAAACACTAAAAGTTGATTTTTATTTTAATTGTTTTGTATTTTAGATATGTGGACCTATATAATACCCATGAATTGAAAACCAGGTTTTTCTTTTTGTTTATTATTAATTCTCCTTTATTTATTCAATTATGTAGTTTGCCTGTCCTGTTCTTTGAAAGGTGTTTACGGTTCTTTATGTCGAAACTTGAACAGAGCCCGCCTACTGGTATAGTTTATTTAAATACAACATTGTAATAGTTGTCGTCATTTAGTTCCCTCGCGACCCCTGGCGCTTCATTCTTGAATTACAGTGTCGCTGCCTTTGCCATTTGTCATGCCATTCCCATTTTTTTCCGTGCTAGAGCCGGCCGTATGATACGAGTTTGCAATTATTTCAGAATGCCGCGCATTTTTCTGCCAGTGTTATTGAAATGTTGATAGGCATCGGAAATGGTTGTCTTTATAAAGAAAAATACTATCTATGATGTTTACGTTATTTATTAAATACCGCAGAATAAATACCGGAGAAGCTTATTAAATAATTAACATCCCCTCGCAAGTAGTGCTGTGTAGGGAACTCCGCGTTTTTTTTTCAGATGCAGAATTGCATAGGACACATCACCGATGCAGATGTACATTTTTCAGGAAATGATTTCCATCTACTAGACGCTGTGGTATTTCTGCACAATAACGGTTTTACACTAAGCCTAGTCAAAGAATAATTTGAATGAGCGGAACGTTTCTTAGCCCAGCATCCCTTATTTGCATTCCATGCACAGTTCTACAGTGTTGATCTGTCATTTTTCTGATCTGCTAAGCACCCCGTGCCGCTCATCTCATTTCATTCAGTCCTAAAATTATATTATTAGATCTGCGTGACAATGGCCATAAGCGACACAGGTAGATGGGGAATACACATCGGTTATTGACACCTTTACTCACCTAATCGTAAAAATAGAGATCATAAACAACATTCTGATTTGCACAATTTTCTAGAAAGCATCAATATTGCCACATCCCAGTATTTTGTCCATATAGTTGTATTTTCCCCATTCATTCTAGTTATTTTATTGTAAACCCACTTGGAAACGAGGATATTTGTTTCTTACAGTAATTGTTGCCTAACAGATCCACAAAATAATTTAGACGTGGAAAGTATTGTATTTGTTTTCCTGTTAGTGAAGTAATCTGTGCCAACTGTCACGGGATGAATAAACGAGTTACTAAGGCAACAATCACATTACATCCTTTCTCACAGTATGTCAAAGCAGAACATATGGTTTATCATTGGTAGAGCGTGACTTCTCATTAGCATATCAGCTATGTTTAAGCTTTCTAAAACAACACACTTAGAAATAACACAGTGTATTAGAAATATCTTGTATTGCCTTGCTGTGACACATTAAAAGGTGCATTTGTCAGATGTTGCAATACAAATAGAAGAATAAAAAACAAAATCATATTGCAAGCCTAGTGGAATTTCACGAAGCAAACCTACTCAGGGACAGTGTCCTATAATGCAGGGAAACTGATTATTATTATTATTATTATTATTATTATTATTATTATTATTTATTTATTTATTTATTTATTTAAAATACAAGTTAATTTGTAGTCATTTTAAGATTGTGTCATAGTGTTACAGACTGTGTAAATTTTTATCAACCTTTTTCATATGTTAATTATTTACATTATTCAGTCGCCAAATTATTAGACGTATCTGATTTAAATATGAATTTGGTCGTTTTCATACATCATATTTTAACAAGAAATATGAAATATATGAAAATTATTTTATCAAGGTAATTATTATCCTAGTCAACGATTATTATTATTATTATAATAATAATTATTATTATTAATAATAATAATAATAATAATAATAATAATAATATAGTTTCACCGTTCATCGCTTATCTTTCACGTTTTATTGGTAATATATATTCAATTGAGTTACAAATAGAAATTTAGATGGTAAATGGTAAATTTGAATACATGTATTTTGTTGTGGATGATACGTGCGCTTTTGGATATGATAAATACGCATTTTTAATATAGGTATAAAATCATATGTTTCAGTTGTTACAGCAGAGATGCTGTAAGGGTAATTACTGCTTGTGTGCGACTTCGCTGCCATGACATTGCTTCAAGACGTTCCGTGTTTCACCTCTCATCAGCACATTACTGTATTTAATTGCTTTTTTTATAATCTGATGTTTCTCTATGATTTTCCTGGCGTTTATAGCTAAACAATTACAGCATGTGGCAGCAGTCGGCCCAGTTTTAATTTCCAATTATCTGCTGTGATTAGAGGTAATTGTGAACTGTGTTTATTAAAACCACAAAGACATTACCAGGTAACGGATCGCATGATAATATATCAAATAAGATAAATCATATTGATAAGTTAATTGCTTCATATTTCGTTTTCGTTGACAATTGTAACAACAGCAGAAATAACAACACATTATTATTATTATTATTATTATTATTATTATTATTATTATTATGCTGTTGTCTGTTATGCTAATAGTAGACCCAGCATCAGTAAAATTAGTATTAATGGACTTTAATAATTTGCCAGTTAAAAGGTTTTTATGGCTATCTGAAAGAAAACTTCGGTTCTCAGTTTTGCTTTTCAGACGTGGCCGTTCTCGAACAAACATTAAAGCATTTGTAAAACATTCGTATTGATTGATTGCTTATAGATATTATGTAAATAGCATATGCTGCATTACACTAGCTGTAACGGTGATGCCCTGAAAAGTCTTGGTTATGTTTATAATGCGCCTGACTATAAATTATATGTTCAAAAACTCTGGTGTTTGCGTGAAGTATAGGGTGAGTTGGTAGGTGGGAGGTAAGAATGAAGGATCAGAGGGTGACCAGAGATAAATTTTAATTGAGCGGCCGGAGAAAGCCATTGTGTAGACAAGCTGGATCGTTGACAAATAATATGCACATTTCCACGCTGAGATCACTCTACACTTTCAGGCGCTTCCCACTGAATTACAAGAACGGTTTCATTTTATGTGGTCTAGCTTCACGATTTGTATGGCGAACGGTTAAACGTGTATATTAGCCTATCAATATATGTAAAATTCCAGTGACTAAAAGCGTTAGATTAATATTACTCGAAATGAATGTATTTTGGTGTATGCTATTTTAATGAGTGTATATAGATACGGTAGGGCATACATAAATATATATTAACGTTTGTAAGTCATTTTAATTTTACGATTTACGTTAACAAACATAATATATAAAATAATTGCTTACTCTTATTTTTTTGAAAACCGTAGAAATTTTCCTTCAGGTGATTTTTTATCTTATTTTGTTTCTACTTTGCACTTTGCAATATTTGCGAATGAATGTTTTATTGATGGCAGATTTGCGTATTTGTAAGACATTAAGCAAGCATACAACAATACTTTTCAGACTAGCTTTCTGCGACCCTGAACTGGATAAAGGGTAACAAGTATTGATGGATAATAATAATAATAATAATAATAATAATAATAATAATAATAATAATAATAATAATAATAATAATCGTCAGTATAGGCCTATTCATGCTACTTATTTAATTTAAAAAGAAAACAGCGCTATTCAAATGTATAAATAGGCCAAATAAAGAAATAAAGAATAAAATGCAATTCAAGTAAACGGCACTATCTATCTATCCCCGTGTCTTTTTATGATTGAACGTGATTCAGAGATATACGTTTTAAGGAAAGGTATTGCTTGAGTTGCTTTCTCACTGGTTACCCAAGATAAATAGGGGGCGTTGTTAAAATCCCAATAAACATCATGCATATTACAACATGTTATTTGGTTTTTCCCTAATGTAAATCATATCGAATAATTAAAAACCGAATCTGTGTAACGTGACACAGCTTGTGTCGAAAACAATACCCTTGTATTCCCCACCATTTCATCAGTCTGACGAGTTCTGTCGGCAGAGAGCAGTTGAAGTAATTTGTACTGAACACATACGCCAAATAGTGCTTTCCCTGTGATGTATAGCTTGCTGTTGGTTTCAAGT
>JAODLC010000028.1:8196219-8208124 GCA_026781145.1 Hippopotamyrus pictus | reverse complement strand
ACATTGCGTTCAGCGAGAGCGCCGCTCTTCCTGTTTATCCTGAAACCGTCTTCACCATAATGACGTAAGCGTGCTCCAGCACGAATGCTGAAACCCTATGTGAGTGCAGGCCATAGGGGGAGTGGGGAGGGGGGACAATCATACTTGGGCCCGGTTCACGGCAACCATGCCTAGTGTGAGTACACCCTAAATATACAGGACAAGTCAAAAGAAACAGGAGATGACAATCAGGGATTAACACGAGGTAACGAGGTGGGCGTGGCACACACGAGGATCAGACGGAGCTGGGTGTGACATATATATATATATATATATATATATATATTTTTTTTTTTTTTTTTTTTCATTTAGTGATATTCATAATATCTTAACGTCATTTTAACTGTAACAGCATTTTCCGATTTTACGTATACGTTCTTGCGTAAATTAACGTCTGTATTTGAATTTCAAACGATGAGCTCTGGCTCGTCCAATCACTAGCCAGTAAAGTTGATTATCGCGGGAGCAGTTCATTATTGAGTGCACGCCCAATCTGCCAGCGCGTTGAGAAGTGTGGCGGTTTGTAAAACCACGGACTGGAGCACTTGTAAGAGAAAAGTTAATTTACTTTGAATTATAAAAACTTTAACATACAGGCACCTGCTTGTGACCGAGGGTATTTTGCCGTCGTAATAATAATGCTGAGGGGTGATGTGACTCGGTGTTAACTGTTAAAGGTTGAAAAAAACAAACCGGTTTTGTTAGTTTGATAAAATGATTACATGTCGTTTTGCAGCAAAATACTAGAGACGTTGAGGGGTTATGTGTTGCACTGTAGAGTTCACCGTAACGAACCCCATTGTTTTTCCAAGTGTGTTAGTGCTGACTGTAAGCGGATATTTTGTACTTGTGCAGGTTTTAAAGCGCATTTTTATCGGTACCACAACCAGTCGGCGTCATCTGTTACTGCTAGAGCTGTTGTTGCCAATTTTAAATGTGCCATTTTGTTGGTTGACCGCAGGTTTCACACAGCAAAAGAACTAATATGTCACTTAAAAGACCATATAGTGGAGGGGCGACCCGTGGCGTGTCCAGTAACAGGTTGTAAAAATACGTTCACGGTTAAATCATCGTTTACTGCTCATAGGTCCAGGAAACATAGAGCATCTTCTGATTATTGAATAAGTGACATCTACAGGGAAAGCGTTTCTCAGTCATCCACCATCATTGCATGTGAAGATGTTTCCCAAAGCTCAAAAGATGCAACAACACTTGAAACCATTGAAATGCCACATAATTATGAGGAGTCCTTTCTTAGGAATGTGTGTCTGTTGTACCTAAAATTGCAAGGGCAGTTGCTACTTCCAGCTTCAACTGTACAGACAATTGTTGAAGAGATGCAAAATGTGCATGAGTTGGGACAGGATTACACTTTAAGTAAACTGTGTTCACTTTTTAAAAATGAAATGTGTTTAACAGATGAAGTTGTTAGTAAAGTTTGTGATTGTGTAAAGAATTCAGATCTGTTCTCTTTCTGTCATCAGGGTCCCCTCAGAACAACATATTCAAGTGCTCAAACATTCTGTTCCAGTACACAGAGCCTAAAAAGGTAATATTAGGCAACGATGATTACATACCTGTGATACAAACATTGAGTAGCTTATTAAAGAATAATCAGAATTATGGAAATATTCAGCATCACAACCATCTTGTAAGACAGAGTCGGATGATTTTAGTGATGTAAGTGATGGCAAAAACTTTAAGTCCAACCAGTTCTTCCTTAAAAATCCAGAATGCCTTAAGCTAATTCTTTGCCAGGATTCTTTTGAAATTGTCAATCCCCTCGGCTCTGCCAAAAAAAAGCACAAAGTAGTTGCAGTCTATATTTCTGTGGTTAATTTACCAGCTCATGTGCGGTCCAATACTGATCACATGTCCCTTGTCTTGTGTGAAGAGAATGACCTAAAACAATTTGGAAGTGCTAAGGTTTTCTCAGAGTTGTTAGTGGATTTAAAAGGTTTGGAGGAAAATGGAATAGCTGTAAAATGACCAAATGATGGTAAAATGAACAAAGGTGCTCTGTATTGTATCACTGGTGATAATTTGGGTTCATACACCATTGGTGGGTTTACTGAAAATTTCAGTCATGCTCAATACTTTTGCAGGTACTGTGAAATCACGCGAAGTGAGTTTTTGAGTGATGACCCAAGTGTTTGTGGTCCACAGCGTACCCCTGAAAGTTACGATTCTGCTGTGCATGATCTTCAAAGTGATTCCAGTCAAGCCATTAAAGGCATAAAGGTAAACTGTTTTCAATACTCTGAAATCTTTCCATGTTTGCCAACCTGGTCTCCCCCCTTGCTTAGGGCATGACATATTTGAGGGGGTCTTATCCTATGATATTGCCTTGTACTTGAAGTATTTTATTAAGAAAAAACAGTGACTTACATATTCAGTTTTGAACCGACGCACCAAGCAGTTCAAGTACAAAGGTACTGATCCTCTCACAAAGCCATGTGCCGTCAACTCTGAGGTGCCCAAGCTTTCAGGGCAAGCCATCCAGAATTGGAATTTTCTAAGGTTGCTTCCAGTGTTAATTGGTGACGAAGTGCAAAATCCAGAAGATGACGTGTGGCAGTTAACACTTCAGCTTAAAAATATAGTTGATTTGATTTGTGCACAAAAAAATTCATCATCGCAGGTAGCTTATCTTGACGTTCTAATCCTAGAATATTATCCGACACACATTTTCAAATTTAGTCCCTTGATTCGATTATCAGGCATATCTTTTAGCTGGGCCTGGATGCAGTCAGCTTCTACAAGTCAAAGACAGTTGCACTTTTTACCCCAGTCTTTACAGTGAGTCAATTAAACATGCACTGAAAGAGTTTCACTTTTCAGAGATCGATACTAGTGTATCCACAGACATCACGTAAAAGGTACGTCTTATAAAAAGGGACACTTCCTTGTGTCAAAAAATGATGAGTCCATTGAGTTTGGCAAACTTCTCATTATTTTAATTCAAAATGATGTAGCTGTGTTTTTTGTGATGGAAATACTTAAAGCTGACTGTCATTCTGAATATCATCTGTACTCTGTGACAAAACAGAGTACCAGGTTGCAGTGTCTTAACATTAATGACTTGGTAGATTTTTATCCGTTACCATCATACATTGTTAATGGGCACCAAGTCATTCCTCTGAAACACAGTGTGCTGTCAAAGTAAAGAGGTCTCGGCCACAGTGGTGGAGAAACGATACCAAAAATCGTGTGTGCTTAGTAAAAAAACATACAGTTTAAAGAGGGTCAGTTTACCCAAAAATGAAAGTTCTGTCACTACTTATCCTCATGTCATTCTATTCGACATTCGAAGACATTCGTTGATTTTTTTGAGAAACAAATTAATATATTTTTTTTAATGGAATCCGAGAGCTCTCTGACCCTCCATAGACAGCAACACCACTGAAATGTTCCCAGGTAAAGAAATGTAGCAAGGACTTTGGTAAAATAGTCTGTGTGACATCAGGGGTTCAACCGTAATTTTACAAAGCTACAGGAATACATTTTGTGTTCAAAGAAAACAAAAATATTCAATATATCCTTACTCAACAATTCTTCATGCAAACAACGTGCATGCTCTTTCCACAATGGCGGGGTGCTGAAGCAGACGGGGTCAGGAGGAGAAACATTGTTGAAATATATATATAAAAAATCTTATATATCTTAATTTTTTAAGTAAGTTTTCTTTATACCCAAAAAGTACTCTCGTAGCTTTGTCACATGGACTATACCGATGTCCTTGCTACGTTTCTGGACCTGGGAACATTTAAGTTGTGTTGCAGTCTATGAAGGGTTTAGAGAGCTCTTGGATTTCATCAAGAATATACTAATTTGTGTTCCAAAGATGCACGAAGGCCTTAAGGGTTTGGAATGACATGACGGTGAGTAATCAATGACAATTTTTACAGTATTTTTGGGTGAACCAACCCTTTAAAATAACAGCAGATTTTTACATTTAAATGTACAGAAATAAATCCTTACACATTATATATTTAAAAGTAGAAAGTCCTGATATGTACAGTTTTAGTTTACTAAAAGTTTTATATCTACGTACTTGATTCCATAAATGATTGACTTGGAAACAACATTTCTACGCACCGGCATCACTGAGGTCTGGCCTGACCTTCCAGAGGTGACAAAAAATATTTTAGAAGAGACTTTGCAGTCTCTTGGTGTGGAGACATATGATGATTTTCAGTTTATTGAAGAATCTGATTTGCTGTCAGCATTGAGGCCAGTTCAAGCCTGAAAAGTCCTTGCTGCTTGGAAACGGAGATGTAAGTCATTTATTGCAGAACAGAATGCTACCAATTTTCCAAATAGCAGGCCTAAAAAAGGTCATAAATATAAAAACATTCAAATTGTGTTACTGACCATTCTTTTTGTATGTGTTTTGCAGGCCAGGCTCCAGAAACAAGCAGCTCATCTGTTAGTGCCTCGCCAGAACCCCCCGCAACCTTGTGGCATCATTCACCCAGTAGTTCGCAGTCATCCAGTTCCAGCAGCTCCCAAAGCCCTGATATAGACTGGGTGCATACCTTTCTGATACCATGGGCTAAGTTCCCAGAGGAGCTTATGCAGTTTTTGGAGAGGGGAAAACGACCAAGTCCACGAATGAGAAGAGAGATGGTCTGAATTGTGGTGAATGAGATCATGCGAAAATGTTCTTGCCCAAGTAATAGGAATTCTACTGAAGTTGCAAAAAAGTTGGTGGCAAAATATCACAAATCTTTGCAAGACATAATAGAAAGAGATGTCATTGGGCCAGGGTACAATTCTTTAGTTAAGCAGTTGCAATATAGGATTGAAAATGTGAAGCGATCTACCACACCCAAAATAAGAAAAAGAAAGCATTGCACTGATGACTCTGACACTGAGGAAATTCCTCCCGAACAGAGAGCAGCAATTCAAGATACCTATGGGTGCATTAACTGGGATGTAAAATTCTTGCCACTTGGAGAGACTCCTGAAAGCCAACGTGAAAAGAAAGACAAACTGAGGATGATGTCTCAGCAAACTGATGCAAATCTAGAGGAGGTCAAACATCTAATGAAGTTGACTTTCTACACACGGCGTAAACAAGTCAACCAGGGAAAAAATATAAAATGCCTTCTGGAGGACTGGCCATTTTGGTTCAATGAACTTGGCATGGCAGTTCATGCAAGGAACTTACCGGAATTGGTCTTAAAGAAACTTTCACATGCAATCTGGAATTGAAGGGGAAACGACTCTTGAACTACTTCAGTACTGTTGGTGTGAGCAAGAACAAAAAATTCCTGCAGGCTGTAACAAAGTGTAAAGTGATGAAGGAACAGCTGAGTGGTTGCTCTGAAGACGTGAAAGAGATGTTGCTGCTTTTGCCATCCTACTTTAATGAGAAGGAAGACGCAATGTTCTATTATGTGGAGGACACATGCCTGGCAGAAGAAGTATTGATGGATAAAGTTAATTTGACTCCCACCCTTGTTTGTGGTAAGTTAATGTTTTTTTCCCTTTCTTGGTTTTTCAGTTCCTTTGTCATTTAAAATTTTTGGTAAAAATTTACTAAATAGTTTCATTTGTTACCATTAATTAAATTAGTAAATGTTATAAAAAATATTTAATAAATGCTGCAGAAGTATATTGTCAGATGTATGTTCATGTTAACTAATGGTAACAAATGAAACCTTACTGTAAAGTGTTGATTTATACTAATAAATTAATACTGTTATTTTTATCATTGAATACAAAATTTTACTTCATTGTTTTTTCTTTCTTCTTAGGTGCATCTTGTTTTCTTCGAAGAGATTCATGCTGTGTGTGGATCGAAATGTTGTACATGACAACATTCCCTCCTTCATTTCTGCCGTGTGCATGATGTTTGGGAGCTATTATTGCTTCAACATCCATTACCCATCAGAGCTGGCATCGACCCTGGAGTTTTTGCAAAGGTATGTGTTTTTAGGTGGCCTTTATACAACATTGAACTGAAATAAATCTAAAGTAGTTGATGTAGTGACTTGTGGTTAATATATAGAACAAAAATATTTAATATTTGTTCATTTAGAACAAAACATAATTATAAATTGCTTGAATGAAAAAAAATGCTTTTGCTTTTAATGAAGCTTTTTTTTCGTCAATACAGTTGTGTTTTCCTATTTTCCAAGGTGTTTTTTCTCCATCAAGCCAGAGAAGGGCACCAAAGTGGAGAAGACAAACACAGCTCGTCTTCACGTAAATCCAAGAGTCCTTACCTTGATTCAGGATCTTTCAGATCATGAGTGGCGTGATGTCTAAATATTGACTAAAGTTAGTAAGATTTCGGACATTTATTGAATGATGTGCCATACTCTCCGTTTGAAGGTTTGTTCCAACTGCTATGCTCAGTAGATGTGTTACTGTAAGTTACAGCATAGTGTTGTAGTTGCTTTTAATATAGCTTTTTTTTTTTGCATTGTTGTATCATTTGTTATACTAAATTCAAGGAATTCAAGGCTGTTACTATTATTTATAAACAAAAAAAACTCAATTGTTCAACTATTTTAAGAGAGAAGTCCCTCCATTATTTCTTTTTTATTTACAGTGAGATTATCATTAATCTGTCACATGCTCTTTATTGTCTTGTTTGTAAAGAAAGTATACGGTACATGTACTCAATTTGTGTTGAGAACTGAAATTTTTTTTTGTTTACTTGTTTGAAAGGTAAATAAATGCTTCAAAGGGCAAATTATTATTGGATTTCTCTGTCTTTCTGTGCAGTAGCTCTTAATGCATATCTCACTTAGCTTTTCAGGATTTCGAGGATTGTGGACATTGGTTTATATTTTTCACATTTCTGGTCAAAGTCTATAGGGTGGTGCAGTTTATATGAAGCTAAGATGAATCTATTCTACCTATTTAAAAGCAGTTTGTTTTCACTTTTCAATTTTACAGTTAATATTTATTTGCAGTGAAATTGGATGATAATCTACACTAAGAAACAACTGTATACTGCTGATATTAATTTGTTTAAAATTTGTTTTTGTGAATCACAAACATTTTATACTAAAATGTACAGGTTTAACCTGTAAAGTTTACATTTGAAATGTATTTTTACAGAATTATCCTGGCAACCACAGCTGCCATATTTTTACTGTAAAATCAACAAGATTTTTTTGTTTAAATGGCACCATTTCTGACGGTTATTTACCGTAATTTTAAGTTTTTGTTTTTTACATAAATATTCTGTAAATTACACTGCAATAAATTCTAAAGCTGTCTACAATTTTAATGTATTTTTTAAAGAATTATTCTGGCAACCACAGCTGCCAGTTTTTTTTTGGAAAAACAATGGAAATTTTTTTACAGTGTGGTCATTCTCACGAACATAAATTTCTTTGACAAAAGCTAAATGCTAGTGTTGAATCATGTGCAGAGCAACTAACATTACCTTAACCTATTAGGTTTATTAAAACTACAGTATATGATTTGTAGCTCTGATTTAATGATCTCTCAACCATTTCCCCCAAATAAGCACTGTCGTAGCAATTTTAAAATCAAATAATACCAAACTAGATTTTTTTTTTTTTTTACATTTTTCAACTTTACAAGTATCCCACAATAGATGATGAATTAATATAATAAGATGTATGTTCATTTCTTTGGTTGTTTTGTATTATGTCAATTGTTTTACTCCACAACTGATTAACTACTCCAGAGGCAAAATAGACATTTTACACAATAATACTGTCAGGATCAGTCCCTGCCTTGTTTGTCCTTTCCCTGTCTGGCCAGCAGGTATCACTGGCTATCCCATCCTTTTCTCTGTGTTTCCTTCGGTTTAGTACCCTTCACTATTCCTGTTGTGTGTTCCCTTGCTCCCTGTACTGCTGTGTGGCTGAATGGGTTGAACATATGGAGGAAACCTATGCATCTCTAATCATTGTGGGTTCAACTCAGCCATGTATTAGTTGCTTTGTGTTTATTACGTTCATGTAGTTTTATACTGGTTCTAGTTTATATGCTTCTGTTCTTAGTTGCCTCTCTTTCTATCTAGTTTTGTAATTATGTGTTGATTTATCTTTGTTCGCAGTATTTCCTAGTGCTTGAGTTCCTAGTGTTTGGTTATTGTCAATGGGCCACACCTGTTTCTTGTCTAGCCCTCGTTACTTGTGTATATATGTGCCTGTCCATGCCCTGTTCCTGTTGGGCATTCTAGGTGTTAGAGCAGGGTTCTTCAAATCTGGACCTGGATCCATGCCTTGTTTTCAGTTCTCTCAGGTAGTTAGTTTAATAATTACTGATTCTGATTGGTCTAACCCTGTGTTACAATCTGAGTGCCTGTGCTCCTTGTTGATGGCCCTTACTGTAAACCCCTTTCCAGTTTTTAGTTCTGTGTTTGCCTGCTTCTTCTATTTTAATCTGTTAGTTCCAGTGTTGTTTACCTGGCTTTTTTCCCAGCATCTTGTAGTGTTTTAGCTTTGTCTATTTGGTGTTTTTATTGATAATGAAGTGTGACTTTGTCTGAAAAGTGGATAATTTTTTCTTTATCATTTAAGCCTAATTGATTGGCCTACTAGGCATGTACAGGTAGACAAGGCATATCTTATTTGAATCCTGCCTAATGATAGTATACTTGTGTATATACTTATGTATTTCTTTATAGTTTTGTGTTGTATAATTCTTATATGACTATATGAATTATTCTTGAGTTTTAGATTATAAAGTTTACTTTTGTAATGTATAGAAAATGTAAAAAGCTTCTTTTTGTTAGGTTTGATTTTCTGAAAACTGCAATATTGCATTTGGCCATGTAGAGGTACATGACTTAAGCCCTCCAGAACATGTAGTGAACATGTAGAAAAATGCAATAAAAAAATTCAATTAATATGTGCTTTTTAGACTTAAGTGCATGGGAGAATTGTCCAAATTATGCCCCTGCCTTAAGAACACAAAAATATAAGAAAATTACAAATGAGAAGAGGCCATTCAACCCATCGAGCTCACCTGGAGGAAATAAAAGTAATAGCTTAAAACTGGCAGGATCTTGTCAAGTTCAGATTTGTAGGAATCCCGGGCTCTATTTTTACGATCTAAAGCAAAGCACAAAGCGGAACTAAAGGTTATGGGTGTGTCCAAATACATTTTAGTATTTTGACAACAGGAAAAAAAAATGCCAGTCCTAGGTGGAAAAAGCATGGTCCTAGCGCTCTTATTTGGCATAACATGCAACGAACCAATCAGAATGGCGTATTACCTCACCTTTAAAAGGCAGCGGCACATGATCTACTGCGGATTTCTGTTATAAAGGCATGTTTGCCTAGCAAACTAGATCACTTTTCAGCCAAGGAAATGGAAGTGTTCAGGAGCGAGGTGAAAAGGCATAAGCACATCATCTACGGGAGCACCACTATTCCACCAAGCCTTTTGAGGTGAAGCAGGTGTGGGATGAGGTAACAGCGAGTGTGTCCTCATTTTCTGGCATTTTCATCACTAGATCATCTGCGCAGTGCCAAAAGCAGTACAATGATGTCAGAAAATGGGGAAAGCAGAAGCTCTCTGCTGAACAAGCAGAGCAAATGGGAATGAGGACTTGTGTTATTATGCTTGTGTTTTTTGTTTTAATTTTGGGTCTGCAGTTCTCAAAATATAAATAAAAGGTCTCCACCTACAGTTTTTAAAGTATTTTAAGATGATCAAATAAAAGGCAATATGTCAAGGATCGTGGGATAGATTTTGGGCATGGGTGTGGCATGCTGCAGGCTGGGAAGGAGGACAACCCACTGGCAGCTTCATGGGACAACAGAAGGGTTTATTAAATGAAATAAAAAACACATGAAAATACTAACAAAAACAAAGGATCACGAGGGGTCAAAAGTAAATGGGGATAAACAAAGACTAATTACAAAAACGGGGCAGGTAGACTTTACAATCAACAGAACATTCAACTATCACAATCAAACATACAAACAACAAACCACTAGCAAACTAAGCAGAGGCAGGGACTTAAATACAGAGGGGTAACAAGACTAACAAGGGGCAAGGGGGTATTCCACGAAGCAGGATTAAAAAACACCACTCCTATGAGCAGAAAGTGGGTACAAAATCATTTACTCTTTTTGATGATATGCACACATTTCACGAAAATGAGCAGTGCGCTGGTACGAAATTATCAAAACCACTTTGTGTCGGGTGTTGCGCAGGTGGAAAATAGAGCCCCTGGGGTTTTATCTTGCACTACCCCTACAGGCAGATTACTGCATACTCTTTATACATGCTGTGAGAAGTAGTTCTTTCCCAGGTGCAAGATAAAGTGTTCCCCAACTAATTTCCGTCGCCCGCCTTGGCTTCCTCGAGCTCCCCTTTGTCCCCCATCCGTTCCTGTCTGGCCTCCCTTGTTTGTTCCTCATCACTCTGTGTCTCCTCCTTTCCCTCCTGGTCCCTTTGTCCCTCCGGTCTTTGGTCCTCATCCCTCAGTGTCTCCTGTATTCGCTCCTCGCCCTGTTGTTTCTCCATTCTCTGTGCCCTCTGTCTCACCCTTTCTTGTGTGCCTGTCCGCATTCCCCATCCTTTGTCCGATTCTCTTGGATTCTGCCCCTATGCTTATTCTGTGTTTCTGTTCTGTTCCCCGTCTCTGGTTGATGTGTTTTGCTCTTGTTTTCCTGGTCCTGTGTCCCCGGTCTCGTCTTGTCCGTCGCCTCCCCTGAGTGCTGGAGTGCACGCCTTTGGGGGGGGGGTTCTGTCATGACCTGCTCGTACGATCCTCATGTGTGCCACGCCCCCCTCATTACCTCGTGTTAATTCCCGATTGTAATCACCTGTTCCCTGTTCCGTTCAGCCTGTCCTGAGTATTTAGTCTGGGTCTGAGTCAGTATTCCCCAGATCTATCATTGTCGTAGTGTAACCTTTGTCTTGTGCTGCCGTGTGTGGAATAAAACCCCGTTCTTTTGGATTCCCGTCTCCCGTATTTGCTTCCCCGCTCCCCGCTCACGCATTGAACACAACACCGTACTTATGACTAGAGACCCACACAACAATTACGTTTCAAACTATTCAAATTATTCCTTATTAGGTATTAAAGATTATTACATTTCTTACTTACACGGTGACTATACCCTTATTGGACTGCATTTTCCACAGGAATTTGTAAGTGTTCGTAGTGTGATTAAACACAATGAACTAAATCATTATCCCTTGTATGTGTACATGCATGTTATTATATATTTATATGATATTACACAGTTCGCGAGTTTTTGTATGTGAAAGTAGTTTGTTAGTTGTTGCGAGTCGTTTCCTCTTGGTAGGTCCGCTTCTTAAAGCAGATGATTCCTCGCATACGTTGTGAAGTATTGTTGACATGTTTCAGAGCATTACTGAGCGTTATTCTGTCTTTTGTCTTTCCCGCTTGTCCTGCCTGCTTGTCTCACCTGCCCTGCCTACTTGCCCTCTCCCGCCTGCCCTGCCTCCCTGCCCTGCCGTCCTGTCCTGCGCTCCCGACCCATCACCGTCATTCGTCCTTCCCCTTCGTCATCTCGTCCCGTGCCTACCTGTAGGACTGACCTCCCCGGCTTTCAACCTCCTCCTTCCGTCCCGACCATGACTTTGGATTTCCAACTTGGGATTGTCTGCACCCGGCTATCTAATAAAGGAAAGCAGCCCCAAACCATGACATTTCCACCCTCATGCTTCACAGTTGGTATGAGGTTCTTTTGCTCAAAAGTTGGTTTACAGCAAACATGTCCTCTGTTACTGCGCCCAAATAATTCAATTTCAGAATCATCAGTCCAAAGCATGTTGTTCCAAAATTCCCAGTCTTTGTCTAGGTGGTCTCCGGCAAACTTCAGTGTTGCCCAGATGTTTTTTTGACAGCAAGGGTTTCCTCCTTGCACAGCTCCCATGAAAATCAAAC
>JAODLC010000028.1:8117518-8134057 GCA_026781145.1 Hippopotamyrus pictus | reverse complement strand
GGCAAAATAAAAGTGTTGGCACAATAAGGCACCCAGACTAACATCCTGCTTGCTAAACTGCCGGACACGACAAGGGGAAAAAAAAAAAAAAAAGTACACCGCACTGTTTGTACTCCTGACATGGAGATGCTGACTCTATCTGTACGCCCCTTCTACCTTCCGCGGGAATTCCCTACTGTAGTAATTATCTGTGTCTACATCCCACCAAGCGCCAACACCAAGGCGGCAGCGGAGATAGTGGCTGAGGACGCCAGCTCCATGATGGCAAAATATCCCGTCGCCCCGGTGTTTACTGCGGGCGATTTTAACAACTGTAAACTCAACACTGTTTTGCCATCTTTTTATCAGTATGTGGATATTCCCACTAGGAAGCGTAATACTCTGGACTTATGTTACAGTAACACGTCTGACGCATTCATCACGTGTGTACATCCTCCGATCGGCCACTCTGACCACAATGTTGTTTTCCTGCTACTTCACTACAAACCGGAACTGAAGCGCATCAAACCGCATGTGCACCACGCCACCCTCTGGTTGGCGGAGGCAATTACATGACTACAGGGTTCACTTTCATGTACAGATTGGGACATTTTCCAGGGTGATCTGAACCATAAAGTTTCTGTAATTACGGACTACATCAAGTTTTGTATTCATTCCACTATTCCCACTAGAACTGTCAGTAGATATCCTAACTCCAAACCCTGGATCACTTCCTATATTAAGCACAGCTTGAAGGAAAAACACAAAGCATTTCTACGCAAGGACTGGTCTTCTGTAAAGTCACTTAATAGTAAAGAATGAGATAATCCATGCCAAACTCAAATATAAGGATAGACTGGAGCTGGAGTTCAGTACAATTAACACCAAACAGGCCATCCATAAAATAAAGTTACTCACTGGTCAAATACTCGGCCATGACCTTTATCCCACAGGCACTGATCTTACCACCTTTCCTATACATGGTTCGACAACCAGGACTACTCTGCTGTCTGTGAGGAGTTGCTCAATGCCCTTCCCTCTGATGATCCTACACACCCTCCCTTTACTGTAGAGGATGTGAGGCAGCAGCTGAGCAGATACAAAGCTGGCAAGGCAGCTGGGCCTGATGGTATACCAGCTAAAGTACTGAAGCTATGCTCCACAGAACTAGCTCCCATTCTCCATTCCATCTTCTGGGACTCATATAGATTGGCAAACATTCCTACAATTTGGAAAAGGTCTACCATCATCCCGGTACCTAAGAAACCTCGTCCCTCTGAGCTAAATCATTACCAGCTGGTAGCACTCACATCCATCATAATGAAATGTCTAGAGAAACTTATACTTCATATCATCCAGCCAGCTGTCAGACCGCAGCTGGACTCATACCAGTTTGCCTACTGGGCAAAGAGAAGAACAGAGGATGCTGGGGCATGTCTCCTCCATTCCCTTCTCCAACACCATGAATCTCCTGACACCTTCGCTACCGTCCTCTTCATTGACTTCAGTTCTGCTTTTAATATGATTCAAAGTCACCAGATGATCAAGAAGCTTCTTCAATTCAACATACCGCCATCTCTCATCCGTTGGGTCCATAATTTCCTCAGCAATAGACCATAGGCTATAAGGATAGGCACAGCCAAATCAGCAACTGTGATCAACAACACTGGAGCCCCTCAAGGGTGTCTCCTTAGCCCCTTCATCTTTACACTCTACACCAATGACTGCATTCGCCCCTCACCTATCACCACCTAGTTTCACATATCATACAATATCGGTCCCAGCAGAGACTTCATGTTATTTGTAAGCTTTGTGCTGTCTCTGTTGCCCCCCTTCTCTTATTATTTTACAGGAGCATTATCCAACCAATCCTGTTGTACTGTTCTCCCTGTTTATACAGCATGCTCTCTTCATCTAATAAAAACAGACTTACCAGGATCACACATAGTGCAGCCAAGATCATCTGCCTTCCCATTTCAAATCTATCTGACGAAAACCATAAAGCTGTCATTCGCCTCACAAGAACCATAACCAATGACTCTAGTCACCATCTTAACACACAGTTTACTCTGCTGCCATCAGGTCGCAGGTACAGGCTCGCTTTGGCAAGAGTTTCATCCCAACTTCCATAGCTGCACTTAACTTGCCACGTTAATCTTGTACCCATCAGATCTCCACTAGTAACTGGATATATATTGTGTGTGTATGTTTATGTGTGCCATTTTATGTATTTCAGTCTAACATGATTAACATGGTAGAGGCCTGTAATGTACTTGTGTTTGTATTGAAACAGACTGTGAAGACAAACATCCTTATAGGACAATAAAGTCTGTCTGTCTGTCTGTCTGTCTGTCTATCTGTTGTGTTCTACTCTAACACAAACACACAATAATATCAGAGTCAAGGTGGCTGAACTTTACTGATTGCTTGCGACTAGCACCGTACACTTTTGTCTTACACACAGCATTTTCGTCATTTGTTTAGAGCGGTATCTGGGTGCATCTTAATAAGGAACACATAGGGTCGCATTACTACACACAAATAGTTCCTGTTTAACATAACATCTCCTACCTCCTAGCATTGAGGTTCATTCATAAAACTCAGAACACCTTATATAGCATACATAGTTTCATCCTACAAACATTTTCTCAAATTATAATTCTATGTGTAATATCACATGAATAGATTTACCATACACAACCACTATTTTAAATTGTATAAGTACTTAAACTAGATTATATATCTAATCTCCAGGACAGCTGTTGCAACACCGTTCTTGTAAATCTGGAACAGGACTGGGAGGCTGAGTTGGACCATGAGTCTCTGTAGCAGGAATGTCTGTCACAGCCTCTGGTGTATCCGGTGTGAACGATGGAAACTCCCCAGAAGTATCTGCGGAGCCTGTTCTACTGCCTGTGTTGTTGGTGGAGTGACAGGTCGTGATATCAAGTAACTGGTCCACATACCTACACCAGATCAGTCCTGGTGACACTTGAACAGTTTGGTCAGCAGGCCTGTATGAATCTCCCCAGGTTGCCATTTCTGGTTTCCTCGGCAATAATCCCTAGCAAGCACAGATTGCCCCACGTCAAGAGTTCTCTGTGTTCATGTTTGACTACTTTGTCTCCTTGACATGTCCCTGTGCAGGTCTGGCATTAAGAGGTCCAGGTGTGATCTTAAGGATCTCCCCATAAATAGGACGGCTGGTGTCTGACTCATAGTGGAGTGTTCAGTGTTGTGGTAAGACAACAGGAAGTTGACTAATTTCTCTGATAAGGACATTTTCATCTTTGCCATAGCCTTCATTGAGTGTTTGAAAGTTTGGATTTATCTCTCTGTGGGTCCATTTGCTGCAGGATGAAATGGTATGGTGGTAATGTGCTTGATTCTATTCCTTTTCGTAAACAACTGGATTTCCTCCGATGTAAACTGACTTCCATTGTCACTAACTAATTGTTGTGACAGTCCGGTTCGGGCAAATAGAGTCCAAAGCACTTCTATTGTCCCTGTTGATGTTGCACTCTGTACTGGGAACACTTCAGGCCATTTAGAGTAAGCATCCACTACCACTAGGAACATTTTGTCAAGAAAAGGACCAGCATAGTCAATGTGGACTCTCTGCCAGACGTATGTGGGCCACTCCCATGTGTGTGGGGGAGCCGCTTGTGGCTGACGCTGGGTTTGTTGGCACCGCGAACACAACTTAGTGAAGTCCTCTATTTCCCGATCAATACTTGGCTACCAAATATATAACTCCTGGCCAAGCTCTTCATTTTACGAACACCTAAATGCCCTTTATGAAGAGGCTCCAACACTCTGTGACGAATTTTGGGAGGAATAACGACCCTGGTGCCCCACATAACACAGCCGTGGCACATGGACAACTGATCTCGCCGACTTGCATACTCAGAGAAATGAGAGTCACTTTCCCAAGCCGTCAAATCACAAATTCTCACCAGTGTAGGATCTCGGCCTGTTACTCTCTTCACCTCGAGAGAGGTGACAGGCAGATTCTCCATCTGTGTGAGGTGAAACAGTTCAGCTGGGTCTGTGGACACTGCAGTTTCTCCTGGTGCATAAGGGAGACGAGAAAGACCATCTGCATTCCCATGTAGACTTGTGCCTTTAAATTTGATGGTGTAAGCGCCTAAGAATAATGCCCAACGCTGCAGCCGTGCCGCCATCATGGTAGGGACTGACTTGCTGGGGTTGAAGATGATCAGTAATCAGTGTGAAATGCTTGCCATAGAGCTACTGATTAAATTTCTTAACCCCCCAGACTAAACTCAACCCTTCTCTATCAATCTGGGCATAATTTTGTTCTGCCTTATTTAATGATCTTGAGGCAAAAGCGATGGGCCGTTCAGTGCCATCCTGCATCTTATGGGAAAGCACAGCCCCAATTCCATGCCCGCTCTGCTGCATTTGTCTCTGGTGATGCAGAGAGCTATAAGAGGACCAGATACGATTTGCACAGAACCATCAAACACGCCAAGAGACAAGGCTTCCAGTCTCTGTAGTGGTGACGAGCATAAATTCATACAGTGCTTAACAACGTATGACATGGTGTATTTTTTTTATACCAAATAAACTTGTATTCATTTATTTACTTTTCAAATACTGGTATTTAGTTAGTGTCACGGTGCAACGTGGAAGCAGGTGAACGAAGCCATGAATGCAAACAAAAGGGGCTTTATTACCAGGATGACAGACTCCAAGACACATGTAACGTTAATGACTCGACTCGGGGAAACGAACGGAAACGCGGACTAAATGCACTGGACTAATGACAACAATCAGAAACAGCCGTAAAACACTGGGAATCCACATGAGGTTAATGAGGGGGGCGTGGCACAGAAGGATCGGCACGATTGGGGTGTGACAGTTAGTTACAGTAATTCTTTATTTACTTATATATGTTAGGTCTCGAAAACTAGAACAGGGAAGGGCACAGGCAACATGGTGATTGATGTCAATGACCAGGGTCACTCAGATGTTTAGAAAGATTAGATTAGATTAGATTAGATTAGATTAGATTAGATTAGATTAGATTAGATTAGATTAGATTAGATTAGATTCAACTATATTGTCATTACACATGTATAAATACAGGGCAACGAAATACAGTTTAGCATCTAATCAGAAGTGCAATATGTGCAGTATGTACAATTTGTACAGTTATGAGAGCATATACAGAGGTGGGTTATGTACAGATAGTTATGTACAGATGTATGAATTATGTACAAATAAGTTAAGTGAGCAGATAAGGGCAGTGTAAATGATGGGGCTAAATTAGCATTAATAATATACAGATAAATTAATAAGAATACAGATAAGTTCGGTAGGTATACAGATATTCTGTATTGCTATACAGAAGGACAAATATACAGATGTACTATGGACAAGTAAACATGTGCCACATATATACAGATGTACAAATGTGTAGTAAACAGACCTACAAAGTGTAGAAGGTTAACTGTGAGTGTAGATGGGAAGGTTCAGCGGGGGACTGAGTTCAGTAGGGTGACAGCTGTGGGGAAGAAGCTGTTCCTAAACCTGCTGGTTTTAGTCTGAATGTTCCTGTAGCACCTTCTAGAGGGGAGGAGCTGTATGAGCTTGTTAGCAGGATGAGAGGAGTCCCTAAGAATGCTGTGTGCCCGTCGTAGACATCTCTTCTTGTGGACATCCTCAATGGCAGGAAGTGGAGTTCCTATAATGCGTTGTGCTGTTTTCACCACCCGCTGCAGCAACAGAACAATTCCAATACCAGACTGTAACACAGTTGGTCAGGATGCTCTCTATCACACAGCGGTAGAAGTTACCCAGTATGTCAGCAGACAGGTGGTTCTTCTTCAGTGTCCTCAAAAAGAAGAGGCGCTGATGGGCCTTCTTGACCAGGCTGGAGATGTTGGTTGACCAGCACAGGTTCTCTGAGATGTGGGTCCCTAGGAATTTTAAGCTGGAAACCCGTTCAACAGCCAAACCATTGATGTGGATGGGGTCGTGGGTGCCTCCCTTCTCCTTCCTGAAGTCCACAATGAGGAACAACTGATTAACTGAGTTCGACAATCACAGCAATCCGAAACAAATCCTCAAAACGTATAAGGCACAAAGCAAATCCAACACACACAAAATACATACTAAACACATTAAAGCATGGAACCAGAGATCACCTGTAACAATAAAGCTTACAGGGTGCTCTCCATGTGACCCCCCCCCCCCTTCTTGCTTTATGTTTTATTTGCTCTGTATCATCACTGCTGATGCATAGTAGTTTTTCACTCACTTGTGCTTACCCAGTGTCAAGTGATGTGACAAAGTGATTTGATTTAATTTGAAAATTGAAGGGGTATGAAATTAGAAGAGCAGCTGCAGTGTGTGATCTATCAATGTCGCTTTATTTATCTAAACAATATGAAAGGTGCACATTCAAATAAGCAGTGGTGGAAAGAGTACTGAAAATTTGTACTTAAGTACAGATACTGTTACATTGCTGAAATAGACCTCAATTACAAGTAAAAGTACTAGTGTTAAAAAGTACTTAATAAAAGTACAAAGTACACTTCTCAAAAACTACTCAAACTACTAGTTACTTTTTTTAGCAGTTGATATTTAATGAATTATCAATAACCACTGAATCAAATTGGGGAACCATGTAGAAAACAGCTACTTCAAACATTTCTACATTACTGATTAAGTATATAAATGGATAAATTCGGGAAATTTGTGAAAATAAACATTAAACAGGAGATTTGCCTGTAGCAATAACTTTTACCAGAGCACAGCAAACAAACAGCTGGGCAAGGGCCTTAAAGCCTTGGACATAAATACGTATGTCTTGGACAGTTCACTTTCTGAACCATTTGTTAAGTTTCAGTAAAAACTGATTTTTAAAATTCACAGAGTTTATTCGACCTCGTTTGTATATGAATAGTAGACCAGCACAGCTAAAAAACCGTTCACATGCAACTGATGCAGGCAGAGCTGTGTTTAGCTTAACAGACAGCTTCTTGAGGGCTGGGAAGGAGTGAAGTAGGTCCATGCTGTCTGAGGCACACGCAAGGTAACCATCAAGCTCAATGGGACTTTGCAACATTCTGGAGAGTGGTCTGGAGAAGAAATTATTGTCATCAGATGACTCTCTTTGCTGATACTCTCATGCTCTGTGTTTTCAAGATGTTGTTTCAGGTATGTCAAGGCTGTAATCGGAACAGAACTAATTTAATTTCTGTGAATATTTGTAAATATCCACAGTTAAATGAGCTAAATTCGCTGCGAATGATACTTTACACTTGCATCACGATATTCAATGTGGTCATTCACATCAAGAGCATCCAAGTCTGCTTCATCATCATCTACCTCTGCATCATTCTGTGCCCCAAACACGTGGAAAGCTTTGATAAAGTTGGATCCTCTATCAGTTGTTGTCCTTACAACTTTGTCTTTAATCTTCTACTGACAATGGACATCATCAAGAGCACTTGCAATCATGTCAAATGTGTGAGACCCTCTCAATCTTTTGCATGCTAGTGCTGCAGATCTTCTTTCCAAGGACTCTTCCTCTATCCAGGGGGAAATTACACCAAGGTAACTTTCTGATGAGCTGACCAACAATCAGTGGTAGTTGCAACAAAGTTGACTTTACCCAATTCTACAATTATAGTTGCCTTCATGTCATCAGCAGCATCACAGATTCTGGTACAAACAGTGGACCTGGAGATGACTTTGGCTTGAGATTGCAACGTGGCAATTAATTCTTGGCTGTTCAACCACTGCAAATGGCTGTAGACCTTCATATATATGAAATTGATGATAAGCTTGTCAACAGTTGCTTGAGGGACACATTTACTTGCTGCTGCCAACATCACATCTGGCAACTTGGCTTGCTTACTTGCTGAGAGCTCGTTTGGTGTGGCTGTGGTCTTCCGTTGACGACTAGCTGTCACAATGATGTCATGGTACTGATCAATGTTTGATGGATGTTTCTTTTGGAAATATCACAGAGGAATTACACAGAGGAAAATATAAATTATATCAGCCAATTAAAAAAAAAAAAATCATTCACCGAGTGTAATTATTTAAGCTAATCTTTGTTTAGAATGGTGTGCGGTAAAATTTTTTAATCATTAGAAACCAACCCTACACCCATTTTTATATTGTAGGGAAGGGGGGGAATTTAATTTCTCTGGTCAAACCAAACTTATGCAATTCCAGTACTGTCAAATACTGTGTATTGGGCCCCAGTCTGCAGGGATATCCAAAAATAAGAGGCAACTTTCACATAAATACTGCATGCCAAATGTTTGTGGGGTTTTTTGCCCCAAATTGCATGGGATTAGTATTATGTGGGCATGTCTCAAAAGGGGAGACTTGGGTAGCACCACAAGCCATTTTCATTCTGATCCCTTAATGTCCGAGTTTGAGGCACGCAGATTTGACCACCTTTATTTTCCCATCACTAAAATTTAGCTCTAACTATCATGGGTGTATAGCTGATATCTAACACCTTTATTCTTAGGGTTTTACGTAATACAAATATCTTGTCTTTAGCTTTAAAACTGAGCCTGCTATACAGCCTCTATATGTGGCTGACGGTGTTGCGGCCCCAGCGTCTCTATGCGGGTTAAGTGACTCATGTTACTGATATAAGGAAATGAAAGTGGTTCTCCTAATATTTTGTGATAGTATTTCTTAATATAATATCTTAATAGGTTATCTAGCTCAGTGACACTTGAATCGCAGGCTAACAGATGACATTTGTAGACCTTAAAGTAGACCTAACCAGGCTATAGTTACCTTAGGCTTAAACAGATTAAAAATTAAAACAATGACAGAGCAATATCTCTAAGTTCTTACCATAATGTCTTTTTTGAGATTAGAGGCTGAAGTCTTGTATGCTGAAATCACCGCAGATGGCAAACAAAGTTTTCACTGCATTAGTACGCTGTCTGCTTTCCTCCTTCTGTACGTGAACAGCTCCCCCAAGTGCGGCCAGGGACACTCATCATATTTCTCGGTCATTTTCACTCTTCTGAATGTTGCTGTCCTCCATGAAGTTTGTTTCTCCAGACCTTCAGTCCTTAGATTACTCCGAGCTCCTTCACTGTGCGATTATGATCAAAACGTGCTGCAGTGGGGCCAGTTGCTTTTTTCCAATCCAGATATCAGGGTTCATTGGTCCGTTTGCCATCAGATACCTTTATTAGCTACCGAAATGCCGGTCAAGAGTTTGAATATTAATTCAGATTGTTGGCGTACTCGGGAACGAATTGTGATTTTATAAGCAGCAAAGTAGATTCCTTAATTTAATTTGTACTTAAGTACAAATAAAATTACAGACTTAAAAATATACTCAAAAAAGTACAACTACCCGAAAAAAACTACTTAATTACAATAACGTGAGTAGTTGTAATTCGTTACTTCCACCCCTGGTTATAGTCTTTTTTAATTTTGCACACTGTCTGTCACGGCTGAAAGGGACAAAGACTCGGAGAGCCGGAGGTTGGATTAATAGGATTTTGTTGGAGAGATCAGGCAACCATAAGTGAAATCAGCAGGCAGGTCTCGGAGTAGAGGGTCATGGATCCAAAGAGGTCAAAAGCTGAGAAGATCAACCCTAAACAGGCACGAGGGATGGGAGAGAAACACACGGTAAGTACCAGGGCAGTGGGGGCAAAGGAGGACAGGAGCAGAGAAGGTAAACAGGGAGCTGGGGAGACAAGAGACTGGAGAGAAACACACCATGAATGGAAGCAATACTTTGCACTCAGTGTGAGGGCAAGCAGGAATTTAGGAATTTAGGAATTCACTAAGTGGGGCAAACGGGAGGGTCCGTCACACAGGGCGTAACACCATCATAATGTCGATATATTATATCGCGGTATATGGTAATCTGACTGTATTTTGTTTGTCTGAAAGCAAAGATATTTATTCTGTGAGCGGAGGGCGGTCCCATGAGAAATCCAAAACAGTGTCCAGAATGTGCTTTTCAGGTTGTTGTGAGTTACTGTATCACTGTATTCTTTTTCTGATTCACACATTAATTCACTAATTTCCTCGCTGGTTAGTTTCATTCATTTTGGATAGCGCAGTAAATTTAAGAATTAACATAATTCACTTTACATTTACATTTGGTATTGAATCAATGGTTAAAACGCTTATTAAGAGTTCTTATGCAATGAGAATTTATTTTTATGAAGTAAAAAGGACTTATTTAGTTTAGGGCAACCCATAAGGAGTTATTTACTGTTTGAGAAAGGAAAATGATAAATTAACATTTTAGAACAAGTACAGTATTTCAGTTACTGTTGTATGCATGTTATATTTACAAGGAGCACTCATGTATATTGGACTTATTTTTGGAATTTTTCCATCTTACTTTACACAGTGGGCTTATTTTGGGCTTGTCTTCAGGGGTGAGGTTGCTTGTATGTCTCCTGAAACTTAGAAACACTGCTGTCTGTCTGTGTCATGGAGCGCAAGGTGGGGTAGGCAAAAAGAGAATATCCTCACAGGGACTAATGAATTATCACTATTCTGTTCTGTGTTCGGTCATGATTAATATTATTGTGCTTTTAACCTGAATGATACTGGAAGTAGGTACAGAAACAGACACAGTTGTATGTTCAGTATTTATACATGTAAATGTACTGAAATAAGCACACAGCTCAGCTCCCCCATTGACTGGAGCTGGTGAGGATGGTGCTGAAGGACAGCTCTCATTATTTACTCAGGGCTCACACTGCTGTCTGCTCTGTGTTTACAGCCACAGAGGCACCAGGACAGCAGCAGCAGACCCTCTAAACATCAGCACACCTGACACACAAACTACTTCCTGTTTCAGGCTTGGAAGAATGGAACAACATACTCCATCAGTGTCCTGAGACCCCTGTGTTCATCCATCCACCCATCTTCCATACCACTAATCTGACAGCGAACCTGGAACCTTTCCCAGGCAGCACAGGGGAAAAGGCAGAGGAACACCTTGGACAGGATGCCAATCAGTGTTTCCAATATTGCATATTTCTGATCTGACTTTATGATGTCACTGCAGGTAAAAGTCTATCAAGCAGCTTTTTTATCTGTATATTTAACTAAATTAATTTTTATCTAACCATGTGATTGAGCACAGACACCACATGGGGGCCTCATTGCTGCGTAGCTGTAAAGCCCTCAGGGAGAGAGAGAAACCAGCCAATAAGGAGGAAGAGGATGTTGCTGGTAAGACTGTCAGTTAGCTTGTGTGGGCGTGAGCATTAGCTGCTCTAACCCCACACATCCTGTCTTCTCTCAGTCTGAGAGGCATCAGCAGAGGAAACTTCATGCAGCGTCTCCCTGAGCACAGGATGGATTTTCTGCTTCACAGGACGTGTCCTCTCTGAGGAGATGCCCTCTGGGTATGAAGATGTGGAGGACAGTGAGGGAGACCCTCTCTCAGGTAGGGGGCTGAGGTCTGTGGATGTGGGGGTTAGTGCAGTGCTTACAGGGGGATTCTAGAGGAAGTTCATCATCTATTTATCATTGTTATAATGATAATGAAAGGTACTTTCTGAAAGTTGCTAGAATTATATGTTTTATGTATGAAGGAGAGGAGATGATAGAGCACTACAGTGATTCTGTCCTTGCGGAGAAGAATCCTGATGATCTATCATGTGGGTCTTTGTAACTTAGTCTAGTTTAATCCAGTTCTGCCTTTCTTCCCAGTATATCTTTTAATCTCTTTTTTATTATATGTTTCATGTCATGCAGACACATTAAATAAACAGTTCAGTGGTGGATCCATGGGTAGCACTGTCACCTCCCACCTCCATGGTTGTGGAGGTAAATCCTGCCCCTGTCCTCAATGCTCTTACTGTGGCTACACCGATTCCCTCTGAGATTCCCTTTCCTCCTGCAGTCCAAAATCATGTAGTTCGGCAAACAATTGTCACTAAATTGCCCACAATGTTTTGTTGTTTGTGTGTCCTGTGATGGAATGGTACCCTGTTCTGGCTGTTCCCCTGCCATGTGCCCTACACCACCTGCGTTAGTCTCCAGTCTTGCCCTGACCCTGTACTGCATGATTGGTTGGGATATGGCTGATTCTTATGGTCTGATAAAGAAGTTTGTGATAAAAGACCAGGGGATAATGAGGATACTGTTGGGCAGAACCCAGGCGGTTTGTCTGCTAACGTACAACATTCATTTGACTAAAGCTTAATGTACTAAAACTGCTCTAAACTCTTAAAACTTTACTGTTTCAAGTTCAGGGTTGATGGAGACAGGAGACACACCAGAGGACTATGATGATGTTGAGGGTGTAGAGCAGAGTCCACATGTTTTACCAGGTCAGTTTCGAGCAAAGTCTCTCTCACACCATACTGCTCCTCTCAGAGGGTATTACAAGGCGCTTATATTTTTATGTGCAATTTCTCAACCAAAGACATGTGAATTACAAAATCATGCTTAATACTCAAATCATTTCCCTATCAAGCATATTATTTAGTCATATAAATATAGTGACTCTCGTTTCTATTCAGTGTCACTAACCTGTGTCCCCTCCTCTGTCCCTGTAGGTGTGAGAGCCTTGACCATACTGCCCCTGGGGACGCCCCCCCTGAACCTGACCAGACTGACTATGATGATGTGGGGGAGGAGGGACTGACAGTCCTGCCTGAGGAAGCTCCTGGCCAAAGGTTCACATAAAATGGGCAAATCAGCTTCTTATGTTATACAGACCTCATCACTAGTTCAGTTTTATAAAATTCTTCTGTTTCTCTTTTTTAAAATGAGCATTATCCTTTATTAAATAGCATATCTTTGTATTGTTATTCTTCAAAAATGAAATAAACATACATTATATTCATATCTTTTGAGTTTGAGTACAAGCATACTTAAAATTCCTGTAACATTAACCAGGAGAAAGAGTTGGATCCATCAATTTGTAGTAATTATTAACTGATAGCATTAACATTAAATCCATGAAATAATGTGTAAGAGAGGGAGGTACAGCATGGACCAGACTCCAGGCACTCAGATGTACACACATTCACTCACTCACACACTAATGGAACCTTAGAGCCAGTTCACCTGAGTATTTGGTATATCACTTGGGAACTCTGACTTGTCCAACAGTCTTCCATGACCATTATCCAGTACGGGGCTGCAGTGAGCCTGGGACCCACACAGGAAGCATGAGGCAGGGGGCACCCTGGGCAGGATGCCAGTCAGTCACAGGGCACACAGACACACACTATGGGCAGCTTAATGTCACCAGTTAACCTAACTGCATGTTTTTGGACTGAGGAAGGAAATTGGCGAAATTCACAGACACAGTGAGAACATGCAAACTCCACACACATACATGGGGGGGGGAGATCGAACCTCCAACCCTGAGGCTGTCAGACTGGAGTGCTGCCCACTGAGCAACATTACTTTAATTATACTTGAAAGTAAATATTATCAAAGTGTCAGTAAAATAAGTAGCTTACTTCTGAATATTATTTTCTCATATTATAAAACGTGATGGGTAAGACTGTAAGGTCCAGTTAGGTTGGTATAGTGCGTCTGTGTCAGTGTGTAAGTTTAATTCTACATGTTAACTGCGGTCCATAAATTGTTAGTGTGCCCTCTGCTCCTAGGAATAGGCTCCTTGCTCACTCTGACAAGGAAATCACAGTCTGTCCAAATGATAGAGACTATTATAAATATTTAGACCATATATCGGTTTTTGTATCACTGTTTCCTAGTAAAGCCTGTTACTTTCCTAATGATTATACATTATTTCATCATCTGGACAGGTTTACTGCTGAGAGGAGGAGTCCCGACTCACATCACCACTACTGTGTGTGTATATTTGTAGAAAATGAGCTTAGAGCCCTCTGATTTGTCATTGGGCCTGTTTGATGTTTTCCTGTAGTTCCTCTGGTAAGGCAGTGCTGAGTGTGATTGGTGGGTGGGGGCGTGTTCATTCTGAGGGGCAGGATGGTATAAAGACCCTCGCTGAGAGCTCAGAGGTGAAGGTTGGAGTCTCAGCTCTGGGGAGAGCTGGTTTGTCCTGATGAAGATGGAGATCTGCCTGTTCATCCTCCCTCTCTCATGCCTGCTTCTGCTCACCACAGCCAGTAAGTACTATGATCTTCCTCTGCTCCAGTGGTCCACTCTCAGCCAGCAGAGGTCAGGGGTCATTTTTTGGATCTGAAATATCTGCAATTTATTGCATGGCAAGATCTGTGTGCTGTGTGTTACAAACAAGCAAACTTTGTACTCAGTACCCTGACCCTGATTATACAAAAAAGTTGCAAAGGGGCTGAATTTACCACTAATGGTGATATATCAACATAATCAGTGTCAGACATAATTTTTATGAGTATCTGGACTATATGCAGGGCTAAATAGTTTTGGTAAAATATAAAGTAAAACTTCTTTAGAATATTCCCAAAAACCGCAATAGCTCTACATTAAATTTTTTGTCACAGCCTCCACATTCCACTTTGGATTTTTGTTGTAACGTAATCCAGGTGCTTTAATAATGCCGAAACTGGACCATGACACTCGGTGCTCTTAAATACCATTATGAATTTATAAACATACATTTTACCAACATCTATTATGAACTGCAGAACTATTATCACTGTTATTATTATCAACTATTATCAGAATCGGCATTAAGGATGTACCAAGGAGAACGTCAGTTTAAATATAAGTGTAGTATTTTAATATATTAACTTGATTATACCCTTATTGCAATAAAGTTGTAATCAGTATGTGATATAATAGACCCATTGCTGGTTATTATATTGCGTAAAGCTGGATAAAAAAAACGGCCTTCCCCAAACTGGTCCCACAAAGTTGGAAGCATAGACTTGTCCAAAATGTCTTGGTTTGCTGAAGCATTAAGAGTTCCCTTCACTGGAACTAAGGGGCCCAACCCCTGAAAAACAGCCCCATACCATTATCCCTCTTCCATCATACCTTACAGTTGGCACAATGCAGTCAGGCAGGTAACATCTTCATCGCATCCACCAAACCCAGACTCGTCCATCAGACTGCCAGACAGATTCATCACTTCGCGTTACCACTGCTTTAGAGTCATTCCATTCCATGAAGCTCCCTGCACTGGGCTTAATGCCAGAGGAAGTTTGGAACTCTGCAGTTATTGAGCTAACAAAGCGTTGGCGACTTTTTCACACTATGCACCTCAGCACTTGGCGACCCAGCTCTGTTACTTTATGTGGTCTGACTAGTGCTTTATTTTATACACCAGTGGCAATGGGTCTGAATGAAATACTTGAATTCAGTCATTAAGAGGTGTGTCATAGTAATTTTGTCCATACAGTGTATGTCTGGATTTACAGAAATTTACAGAAATTAAACCAATTAAATCATTTATATTCAGTATTAGCTATTTTATCTTTAAATGGTCAAAATTCAGAATAATTATATTTTTTAAGTACATAAAGTAATGAGTTCTATGATTTTCATAAGGCTTTGCTGTATTTTAACCAGATTAATCCAGGGCTTCCCAGCCTCCAGTCCACAGAAGCTGGAGGTTGGCTAATTTCCAAAAATGAAAGATAAAACATCAAGCCCCGCCTTTTTTAATTACCAGCACGCGTTCTGGTTGCATCTGAAAAAAAATTGAAATGGATAAATTATTAAATCTGATGCTCAGAGTCTGAAACAAAATTTTGAACCAAAAAATCAATCAAACAATTCATAACCTCATCGAGAGGTACAGTACTACAGGCGAAGGGGCAGGTGCCCAGGCAATCTGGCCTAATTATTAGATAGAAATCATTTTCAGAGCATTTAATTGCCATATTTTTTGTACCATATTCACTAACTAGGCACCCAGTTTTAATTGCATTTTTTAAATTTAATTGATGTGAATGTGATCGTATGTCATATACCATATGAGTGTAACACTGAACCCAAATGACTTAAAATGACTGTCCTGTTCTTCCAGACAGTGACGTCAGGCTGGTGGGTGGTGGCAGTCCCTGTGCTGGGAGAGTGGAGGTTCTTCATCAAGGACAGTGGGGCACAGTGTGTGATATTTCGTGGGATATGAAGGATGCTGCAGTGGTGTGTAGACAGATGTTCTGTGGAGATGCTGTAGCTGCACCACGATATGCTCACTTTGGAGCAGGAACTGGTAGGATCTCGATGAGTTATGTGGACTGTTATGGATCAGAGTCGACACTGAAGGACTGTGGATACAGTGAATGGGGAACTGTTTTCTGTTATCATGGCGATGATGCTGGAGTTATCTGCTCAGGTAGGACACAGAAACATGCTGCACAAAATTAGTTTGCTGACTTTTAATCAAGAAGCAAATATTAAAAAGTTTCCCAGATAGCCCTTTAATAGTGCAGCCCTGCATGATACACTGAATTGCAGTTTAATTTGTGAAATTAAAATAGTGATTTAAAATCAGTATTAGAAGCTTTAAATAGATATTTGGCATACAGGCTAATTAGTTTTACTTTCCATTGTGTAATTTGAAGGCTCCAGAATGGGGGGAATGAAGCAAGACATATTTAGGCTATTTTATAATTTTTATTATGTAACATATATATA
>JAODLC010000028.1:8083769-8096496 GCA_026781145.1 Hippopotamyrus pictus | reverse complement strand
TGAATGCATTATAATGCATTATGAAGGTATCTATAATGCGTTACGCATACAGACTTTAAGTAAAGTGTTACCAACACTTTGACTTAAAAGGTATTCGTTTAAGCATTTTATACTTGTTTAAAATAACACATTTATGTTAACTGCTTAACACATATAAGTTAATGTCAATTAACCTCAGCATGCTGCTGGACTGTGAGTGTGAAACCACTGGTAAATGTTTTATACTTATTTTAAAATATCACATAAACAAGAAGAATTATGTGGTTTTCTTCCTTAAAACTTACTTTATACTTAATTAATATAACACATTAACAAAAAGAGCTTAAGTGCTTTCTGCCTTAATACTTATTAGTTTAAATATTTTATACTTATTTAAAATAACGCATTAACAAAAAGAGTTCATCCTAAATTCTCATTGGTGGCCCTGTTTTATTTGTGATAAACCTAGCTGCTATCTCTGACTGTCATGAGGCTGGAACCCTGTCTAACAGTCTCTAAAGGCCCCGTGGTGTCAGTATGGGTGTGTGCGCATGCATGTTTTGTCTATATAGGTGTGTGTGCATGCATGCTTTGTCTATATAGGTGTGTGCGCATGCATGCTTTGTCTATATGGATGTGTGCGCATGCATGTTTTGTCTATATAGGTGTGTGCGCGTGCATGTTTTGTCTATATAGGTGTATGCGCATGCATGCTTTGTCTATATAGGTGTGTGAGCATGCATGCTTTGTCTATATAGGTGTGTGCGCATGCATGCTTTGTCTGTAAGGGTGTGTGAGCATGCATCCTGAAGACTCCTCCATGGCCAAGTTTGCCTGTTCATTTGTGACAAGACGACTGACGAGACTGGAATGTTACAGTACTTAAACTCAGCCTTAATTCTCATTGGTTAAATGCTCTATTCTAATTTGAAACAATATGCTTGAAAGGCTTGTACCCTGGAATTTCCAACACCTGGTACCATCAAGCACTTTATTCCATCCATCTGTCTATACAGTACAGGCTGACAGAGAGTCTTGAGCCTCCGGCAGCCCTGGACACAAGGCAGCAGATCATCTTGGCTGGGGAGTCAGTCCATTACAGGTCACCCACATACACGCACACGCTGTGCGTAATTTAGAGAAGGCAATTCCCAGAACCACGTGCTTTTGGACTGTGAGAGGAAACTGGAGCAGCTGTAGGTAACCCACACTACATGGGGGGAACATACAAGATCTGGGGGGCTCTTTAAACTCCCTACCCTGGAGGTGTGAGAGACAGCTGTGTTACATACTGAGCCGTAGGGACACCCTAGAACAGGGTTCTTCAAATCTGGACCTCAATTCCAAATCCAGGCCTTGTTTTCAGTTATCCAAGGGAGTTAGTTTAATAATTACTGATTTTGATTGGTCAGAGGCGTTACACCTGGCTCACAGGTAAAGCAAGGCTGGAAAACCAGCAGTGCTTAGACCTCGAGGACCGTGATTTGAATAATAGGGCCCTAGAATATATTATTCCATTCATCTATCGATCAGCAACTTATCCTGGTCAAGATTTGGGGGGATTCTCTCACAAGGACACCCTGCATGGTATCTTCAAGCATGTTACTGTATAATAGAACATTTTTAAGGGCATTGTAAATAGAGGCAGTTCCTTGGTTATGAACATGATCCATTCCCAAAATCATTCTTTCAGTCGAATTTATAGCTAAATTGAAACAATAATAATCCATCCAGTTTTTTGACTGTGGGGGGAAAATGAAGCACCCAGAGGAAACCCCACAATGACACGGGGAAAAACATGCAATTCCAGACACATGGAGTCATGGCAGAGGCCTGAGCCCCGATCCCACAGGTGTGAGGCAGCAGTGCTAACCACTGCACCACCACAGCATGTAAGCTTTTGTACTTTTGCCCAAGTACTCTGACCAGTGAGCGCTAGCTAAGCCAGGGACCTGCACTAAAAGTTACAGCTCATGAGACAACACTGTGAATCATCACTTTTTCGGTACCCATGATGAAGAAAAGGCACTATATCTCAAAGGGATTTCACGGATAAAAAATAAACACAATTTCATCTGTTCTTTAAAAAGTTATTGATATCTTGTTGGATAGCTAGACAAACTCCATTTTGGTTCCAAAACCTCTCCTTAGGGGCACCTTAGACATTCTATGTACTTCTTAAATTTCTCCACCCCCTCAATTAATTAATTAACTGGATTTGATTTGCCAAATAAGGTGGGTAGTGGTCAAATCAGAAAATACATGAGTGAATTGGACATTCGCTGGAAATACTGTGGTCATTGCAGCAGAGGTTTTGAAATAGCTGACACACTTTGACAGACATAATATCATAGTTTTACACCAACATGAAGATCATTTAAATGTCATTTTTTGTGACTGCCTAAGACTTTTGCACAGTACTGTAAGTCTATGAATGACAACAGAAAAAAATGACTTCCTCAGTATTAGATATGAAATATATAATAGTGATGTGGGTGGTATTTTGCTAACCTAAATTAATGTACTAGAATATGCAATGCATTATAGCTCTTGTTATTTCTTATACATTAAACAATAGGTGGTTCTGATGATTATGCATGCGTGTGTGTATGTATACACAGTATATACTACATATTATATGTGTTTATATGTATGCTGTATACAGTATAGAGGGGATGGGGTACATCTTGCTGTCAACACAACTTAATTTTAATGACTGCCCTGCAAGGAGAAAAATGATAGCTAAAAAGAGGAAGAAGTAGGCTAAGGCAAACTGTGTTTAAGGAACTAAAGGTAAGGCGTGACTATAAAAGTTTGTGCTGGACAGCAGAGCATCACTGTTGCTCGTAAGAAGCTGATCTGCTACAAGGACAAGGTGCGTGAAGTTACTGCTATATTTATAGTCTATTTGTATGCTTACATGTTTGAAGTTTAATGCATGACCTTCAGAAACCTGTGGATACTTCTGTCCCATTCTATATTGCTTTACTTCGTGGTTGCGGAGGTGGCATCTATCCGTTTCAGTGTGTCTGCCTTTTTTCCCTTAGATGATGACCATCTGCACTTTCTGGCTGCTGATGGCAGGACTAGCCTCCGGGCTGCTGGCAAGAGATCCAGCGCTGATGAAGATGGAGGCAGAAGAGCCCAGCGATGCCCTCGTTCCCCTGGGCGAGTCCTCTGCTGAAGGAGTGATTGCAGGCAGTCTGGTGGTGCATTGTGATTGGCAATATTATTGTCCCTCTGGAACTACGTGCTGCCACCATCCAGCTGGGGAGTGGGGCTGCTGTCCCCTCAGACATGTAAGAGAACTTCTATCTACCAGCTTAATTACCCAATGTTAATTACATTACCTATCAGTAAAAATACCACTATAAACTGTACAGTATATCATTAATATAGACATTCAGCTTGCAACCAAATGTAGGGATCTGTGCAGAGAAAAGATCTCCTGTGTAATATGAAAGATACATAATAAATTAACAGGACATATATATTGTGATATGTTGTCTGTTTATTTCGTTGGCTGTTTGTTCCTCAGGCTCACTGCTGCCTGGATGGTTACCACTGCTGCCCAACCGGCCACCATTGTGACAAGACCTACAGCCGCTGTCTGAAGGGAGACCTGCCTTACCCGTTTTTCTTGCCCGAGCCTGCCACCATGATAAAAGCTGTCAAGGTACCTTCAGAAAAATCATAGAATAGCCGCGCTCGCTCACGAATGCATTTACTGTTTGTCAGATGTTGTCCAGCAATCATCTTGTTTTCTTGCAGAAGGATGGGAACCCCTGAAGTGATCAGGATTAGAGTATGAATGCAGCTATGCGCCATCGCAAATAACCTGCTTTTACACGCCTTTTGTAGCACTCATAAATATATCAACTAAGGCATGAATTGCAGCTTAACTGCATGCTTTTTGCATAATAAAACAGCCAGATCTCTTCAGCGGTGTGGCAATTAGCAATGAAAATGTCTCTGTGTGTTCTTCTTTTGAAACACTGATACAAATATGCTTGAAAACCTATGATACCGTGGTACGGTAATGATAAATACCGGTTTGGTAAGCAAGGCTTCACATTGCACAAAGAGGACAAACAAGCACCAAAACATAATCCAATGGTAATGGTCAAAAACACAAGTCAAGTCCAAAGAAAAAGATCAAGGTTCCAGGAAGCAGGCGCACATTTATAGAGGTTTCGTACAAACAAAAAAAGACAAGGAACATTTGTACTAACATTTATTAATGCACAATTGCTCGGTTATACTTGATTACTCAGTTATTAAAAAGGACTGATTAAAATTTTCCAAATATGGCTGAAGGAAGAGCATGCATTTTAGATGAGGGTCCAAATAAAGAGCAGAAGCATCATTTGTGTGGAATCACTTCAAATTAAAAGTGAATGAAAATGCAGGCGTCTGTCAGTATCGCACAGCCAGACTTAAATATCACCACAGCACGACTGCAATACAAATACATCTTAACAAAACAGTAAGGTCCTAGCACTACGTACTTGGACCCCTAAAAAGACATTCGGGTTTGACGGACTCACCCAGTAATTCAAAGTTAGCCGTATATGTGTGTCATTTAGCCTCTCGAAGACCTAGCCTGTCTTTATCATAACATTGACCTAAATAATTTTGCCTAATATACTTTCTACGATTCCTGTAGGCCTATGTCAAAATAATCGCTTATAAAAGGAAGGTTTGCTCCATCACCCATATAGCCACATAATTTTACATAATATAGTACATGTAACCATTTACAGCCCTGTTTCCAAAAAGGCTGGGATGCTCTGTAAAATGTGAATAAAAACAGAATGCAATAATTTACAATAAACCCATATTTATCTGAAAATAGAACAAAGACAACATATCAAATGTTGAAACTGTGAAATGTTATTGTTTTATGACAAATATATGCTCAGGTTGAATTTGATGCCAACAATCCCAGATTATGAGACACTTCTTGTAGAAGAAAAAGCTTCATTATTAGCTGTTAGGCTACAATTCATTTAGTGAAATTAGCTATATAATCTGTAATTACGTTTATTTATTTATTTTTTATCACACTATAAACATAAATTTCTTAATTCATCACTGTCTGTACAGTTTATTAGTGGCTCGGGCCGTTTTATACTCCTGTGTTTATACATATTGTTGCTACGCAAGCAGTGCTGCTGCTCATACTAGCCCCAGCAGAGACGAAATGCCCCGAGGGGCATTCACATAGAAACAGGAACGCCCCTCATCCATTTCATTGGTTCTTACCCCATTATGTGTTAAAAAACAGGAACGCCCCTCATCCATTTCATTGGTTCTTACCCCATTATGTGTTAAAAAACAGGAACGCCTCTCATCTATTTCATTGGTTCTTACCCCATTATGTGTTAAAAAACAGGAACGCCCCTCATCCATTTCATTGGTTCTTACCCCATTATGTGTTAAAAAACAGGAACGCCCTCAACAGGAACACCCCTCATCGTTTTCATGGGTTCTTACCCCATTACATTTACCACGCATGCCCACACCAGGAAACAAAGCATTATGATACCACAGCTACTGTTTAACTTAACTGCATTAACATGTCTGATTTAGGGTATTTTCACACCTTTTTAGTCCGGTCACAATGGATTGATTTCCCCTTTGGTGCGATTTGTTTGGGCAGGTGCGAACAGAGTAATCGCACTCAGGTGCGGACCCAAACAACCATACTGAGACCCTTGAGAGGAAGTGGTCTCACTCCGGTCCCCACGAACTCTGGAGCCGTTCGTTTGTGGTGTGAATGTGATCTAACCTCAATCCGACCCAACTTCCTTGTGTACTCTGCAGGTTTGAGCTAAACGGCTCCTGTAGCCAGGTGTGCTTTGCATTCCTGGATGAGGTAGAGCATGCAAACCAGTAGCAGCAGCTATGCAGAGAAGGAGAAACGAACAGAGGTCTTACTTGGTCTAGCAGCGTGGCATGCTGGCATCTTGAAATCTGGGCAGATGACTACATCTGTCAGCTCCTAAAAATAACTCATAAAACTCTGAAGTTTTCAAAATGTTCAGTCAATGGCTGAAGGAGAGAGAATTTGACTGGTCGACTGAACAGTGCCGTATGAAAGTAAACAAACTGAGGCAACAATACATAACATGGGAGACGTTCAACTGCATAACCCATGACACAGAAACTTCTTCCTGTATTTACAGACACATCTGACCAATAAGCAGAATGAACATTCTCACTTGGTTTGTAGTGATGCATTGTTGCTTTGCTTGGATTTTTCTCTGTGTGAAAGCAAACCAGACCGAGGGGAAAGTGCTCCAAGTTTACAAACTTAACTGATTTGGACCAGAGAAACCAAACTATAGGTATGAAAACACCCTTAGACAGCAAATATGGCGGGCAAAGTCACTGACAGCCAATCAGAATTCACTCATTGACTTCAATGGGAAGATTTAAACTGCTGCCATTCTCAGACTTTTGATGGCAGGGCTCCCAAACTTAGTCAATGGGTGACTGTAGCTCAAGGTTTTTCAAGGCAACATGAAGTTCGTTCACAATCCTCATTTTATAGTTTGTTTGGTGCAAGCACATATAGACTTATAGGCATATAGACACACACAGCTCTTGCACCTGACCTCATCTAGAAATGAAACGGCGTAAGGCATTAATAAAAGAATCAGTATCAAGAGATGATACTGTGGGACCAGATATCCATACATTGCTATTCAAGAAAGGCTCTGCCCTCATACCTCTAGAGGCAAGATCTGCAGGTACTATCTGTCCAAAACACAGAATCTTGGAGAGGGAGCCTTAGCTTAGCAACTGTCAACTGTCACGCAGCAACAGATAGGTAATGACACCATATCCCTTCTCGCTTGCATCTGCAAAGTGGTGCAGCTGAGCAGTGATCATCTCTCCAAAGTAGGAAGGTTTTAAACATTGTCTGATGTTGATGTTATTTAACAGATACAACTCTTCCACCCAGTTGTTCCACTCTTGAGCAACCACTGATGGTAAGGTACCATCCCATCCTACCCTCCTCTGGCACAGATCCTGAAGAATCCCCTTGGCTGTAAAAATTTCAAGAGCAAGGAACCCCAGAGGGTCATAGAAGGAGCTAATGATGGAAAGGATCCCTCTACGGGTCAATGGTCCGTCTTGGATGGATATGCAGAACTTAAAGGCATCTGACTGCACACACCATTGCACCCCCATTGCTCACTCAACAGGTAAGATGTCTCAATCCAGGTCTAAGTCTTTAACTTCCTTCACGCTCTCTTCCTCAGGTATCACTGCCAACACGCAGTGGCTATTACTTATCCACTTTGTTAGGTGGAAGCTGCCCTTAGCACAGGTAGCTCCAAGGTCTGTATGAAGAGAGATGGTTTCCTCTTCGGAGGCTATGGAATCAAGGCAATCATCCACCTAAAAACTGTACAAGATGGTGTCAATCACCAGCTCGCTGAAGTGTGCCTTGTTGTCCTCTGTGCATTTCCGAAGAGCATAATTAGCACAGCTTGGAGATGATGCATCCACAAACAAGTTGACAACCATCCTCTTCCATGTTCTGACTAAAGTCGCCACTGGTCCACCAGAGAAATCTCAACAGGTCAACATCTTCCTCTGGGACATGCACCTGATGAAACATGGCTTCAATGTCAGACATCAACACGATAGGCTCTTTTCTGAACCTGGTCAGCACACCAACCAATGCATTTGTTAAATCAGGGCTTCTCAGGAGCTGAGAAACACCTTGAAACAATGCTGCACAGTCGAAGACTGCTTTCAGGTATGTCCATCTTCAACTGCCGTTTCCAGAGTTCATCAAGCATAACCATAGTAATTCTGTTCGTCACAGACTGACACCCTGGTCTTGCACAGCATTCTCTGCCAAGTGGCCCATTCACTGTCCAACCAAGCATGGTCTTAATGGCGAAAGGCCCATCGTCCACACTCCAGACAACTTCCACTGGTTCTAGGCATATTCATGCCGATCAAAAGCTACACTTGTGCTTGTATCTTGGGCAGATGAATGTGCTTCAGGTGTGGCCAGTCATCCAGGTCCTGTTGTCTTGGGATGTTGTACACGTTAACAGGCATTCTGTGCTGTGTGAAGAGGTCAGGTATTTCACAGTAGACATCACTGTCCAATCCAGCCACTTCCACGTCAGACACAATGAAACTGTCCACCATTTCTCTTGTCCCATGGTGCGCAAGAGAATCTTTGTCTTCCTCCCAGCGGGCTTATCCATAAGACCCTGAAAAACAGTGCCGTACTTTGCCTTTAGTGTCCCATTACACTGCAGCTCAATTAGCTCCATCTGAATCTGTATAGGTGCAGTTTCGGCGGCAAATGGGTTGTGAAGAGGCTCAAAATTACTTTTCTGTGCTTCAAAGTCACCAAAGCGCCGTATGAACTCAGTGCGCTCAATTTTTCAGCAAAGTGTGCATTTGGGAACACCGTAGCACTGACTTGGTTGAACATTACTTAGCCACCGCACTGCTGTATGAAAAGGCATGTCGCCAAACTATGGAATCTCTTTCCCGCATAAAAGACTGAAATTGGCGGTGATTTAAACGTTTGGCTCTGATAAAGTTTACGGTTTGCGGTACAGTGCTCATTACATGTTCCATTTTTAGGACTTTACCGCACAGCGTTTCCTGGTGTATGACGAGGTATATGCTGTCAACTCATCAGTACAGTTCTCCTTCTCCATCTTTAACTGCATCCTTCCCACTAGTCCACTTTTTTCACCGCACATCGTTGGTGCTCCATTTGTTGTAAGTCCAGAAAGTTTGTCCCAAGGGCATGTCGGTTACACTTTGACATATACGTTTTCAAAAATGTCTTTTCCTGTCATTGTCCCGTGCATCAATTTAATGACCAATATTTCCTCTGTAACGCAGAAAATGGAGTCCACTCTACGGATGAAGATGGCCAGCTGTGCAGTGTCAGTCGTGTCAGTACTTTCATCGGCAGCAAGGGAGTGTGCAACAAAGTCTTTGCCTCTTTGAATTAACTGTGTTTTCAAAAGTGGCCATCTCACAAACCCGATCAGCAACTGTATTTCTGCCAAGGCTTACATTTGCAAACACCAGCTTTTTGTCTGGGCACAAGACGTCACACACTTTCATCATGCAGCTCTTTAGAGACTCTCCCTCGGTAAATGGCCGGGCTGATTTGGCTATCTCCTTTACCACAATAAAACTCTCTTTCACAGCAGCTTCACTTTGTGATTTTGCTTTGGTGAAAAACGTCTGCTGTGGTGTCAGATTCCTCTTCAACTCCTCTACCATCTATATTTTCATCATTCACTTGTGGAGAGCTGCATTTTTAACATGTAGACTTTGGATCCTGATTTACATGTATATTACAGATTTGCTGACTTACTGTCAAATGGGAAAAAGGGGCAGGTTCCTTGAGGGGGACCGAGACCTGAATCGTAAAAGCTAAAAGTCTGAACACATTTGGCACACAAACTAGATATGCACCCAAATCAGTTTGTTAAGTTCCATGAGTGCAGCCCTCACAGAAACGTTGTAGTGGCCTTTTGAATTGGCTAAAGTTGCCAGTGTAAGTCAATGGGTACGTGATTAACTTTAGGCCTCAAATGAACATGAGGGGGTGTCGCAGTTGAGCCGTACAAGCTAGAGGTTTGAAATTTGGCATGCACAAACTAGATATATGCCTGAATAAGTGTGCCATGAGTGCACCCTTTACACAACATGTTTGGTGGACTTTTCGATACAAGTTTTTAATGTACGGAGAGGGGAAAGGGGGCAAGGTTACTTCAGAGGGTGTCATGGCTGGCCCCTGCAAGCTAGAGGTGACACTTGGCACAGACCAACTGGATACATGGCCAAATAAGACTGTAAAGTTTCATAAGTGCAGCCCTCACCAAACACCTGCAGTGGCCTTTCGAATTTGCTAATGTCACCAATGCAAGTCAATGGGGACGGGATTAACTTTTAGCCTAAAATGAACACGAGGGGGTGTCACGGCTGGCCCGTACAAGCTAGAGGCCTGAAATTTGGCAGGAATAAACTAGCCATGTGCCCAAATAAACTTACAACGTGTCGAGTGCAGTTCAGTGAACTTTTAAAATTAAGTTTCCAATGTAACTGAATGGGAAACAAGGGCAGGTTATTTGAGGGGGTCTCACAGGTGGCCCATACAAGTTAGAGGCCTGAAATTTGGCAGGACCAAACTTGACAGATGCCCAAACAAAAGATCAAAGTACTGTGAGTGCAGACCTTACAGAAAACTTTTAATGGACTTTTGAATTTGTATTTAGGTAAGGAGCTTAAGCCTCAATATTAGTACCTCACAGAGCTCACAGTATTGATTTTTCGGGGTTGTTTAACATTCGCGTGCAGTGAACTGTGCAGCCTTAGTGCACAAAGCAGGCATCGTCAATTAGCGTATAACTCCACACAGGAACCACCTAGAAGGATGATTCAAAATGCATCTGACACCAGACATGCTGCCATTCATGGCAATATAAGGGTGACTTGGCTCTTAGTCAGGTATCCATGTGAAAGACCCCCTAGCATCCAAAAAGGTTATTCTCTGCAATGAATGAACAGATCAGCAGCAAAAAGTTACTTTTTATGAATTTCGGCAGAGTTGTCATGGCAATTTCTAGGGCGGGCCACAGAGAGAGAGAGACAGCTCCTTAGTGCCATATCAGTTTAGCAATTGGCAGCCAGAAGGTTGCAGCAGTAATATATTACAGACAGGGTATGGTCTTGGTAAGGCCATGTAAAATTTTTAAATGAATTAGTATTTAATCTCCTAAACTAAGTGACCAAGTTTGTTACTGTTTAACTATGATGGAAAAGCTTTGTTGTAGGACTAAATGTACTTGTCAGGCACATACAGCAGAACTTTTAATAATAATGAAGAAATGTGTATGTAATTTATGAACATGATTAGATAGATGGAGATAGACAGAGATACTGTATATGCTTTATTAATTCTGATGGAAAAAAAAATGAGTTGCTTGTAGTTACTGCATGATGCATGTCACTTTCTGCTTGCAACTTTCTGCTTTCAGCTACTGCCACTGGCTAGCCCCTCTAGGGGTGAAAAGGGGAGCCGAGTGCGTAAGTCTCCGCACAGCCTCTCCACCGCCAAGACCCCTGCGGTGCCTCCTCATGGCCACACACGGTAACTAGGTACTTTGCAGTGCCAGGCAAAACCACAAGGGATCTCGGAGCAGCAGTGGGCCCCAGAGGTACTGTGTGCAAGCCCACCACTCATGGACATGCCCTTGCACCCGTCAACCACTGCTCCAGGTATGGGCAAATAGCCCCACTGACTTGTGGGTAGGCCTATTGAGGTAAGGCTAAGGGAGCACACCCCTACAGAAAAGCAAGGCGCTGGCGGTGAGCAAAGGCGGGCCTAAACAGAGCAAGGACCCGGCAGCCTCCTAGAGCTATGATGAGGGACTGGCTGTCTTGGGCCCACCCATGCCACCAGGCTGACCTCATCATGGTGAAGATTTGGAGTGCATTTGGAGATAGTGCACCTCCTATGGCACTTTAAAAAATCTCCCCTGCAGGTATCCACCTCTGACCATGGTGAATATTACCTGGACCTACATCTGGTAGAAGTGTGGCGGCAATGGGGTCTCTGGCAACGGGAGCAGGTACAAAATGACTGGAAGCTTCTAGTCGGAGCCCTGCACATCAGCGGCACAGGGTATTGGTAGCTGACAGCTGGGATTGAGTGGCAGATGTCCTCGGCAGACCACTGTGTGACTGAACAGCCCTATTTAGGGATCCCACTGCTCACCTCAATCTGAGGAAGGGCTTAGAAAAGGTGGCCTAAAAAAATGCCACTCAACTCAAACCTGGACGTGTCTGTCGGGTCATTCCACCACTGCGGTCGAAACAGTAGGAATAAATCTCACAACCTGAAACTGGCAACTTGAAACATAAGGACCCTCCTGGACCTCCAGGGCAGTTCTGAAAGACCATAGAAGAACAGCACTGGTTGCAGCTCTGAGTGAAACCAGACTACTGGATGAAGGCTAACTAAGGAGGAGGGGATGGGCTACACCTTTTTCTGGAAAGGCTACGCTACTGGTGGACAACATCAGCATGGTGTGGGATTGGCCATTAAGAACACACTGCTGCTAAGGCTCACCGAAACACCTGTGGGCATCAGTGAAAGACATGGATTTTTTTCTAAACTCTCTTCAGAAAAATGCCCAGGTTCAAGCAACCCTGCCCAATCTGCAACGTGTACTTCAACGTCTCTCTACACCTCATCAAATAATTTTTTCTTCCTGGTTCACAGATCCAGAGGAACCTGTCACCTGATCACCGGCACTTGGTGGCCCGTCTCATGCTCCACAGTGTCGACACGGCTGACCGTTTTTATGTTGCGGACCCAGACAGCCGAAGTTTTCTTGACCTGGCCCTGGGAATGAGCGAGGGTCCTCAAACTGCAACCGGTCAGCAGTCCGACAGTGAGGCATCATGTATATATGTGTATATTTACATATCTATCCATTTGTTACACTGGAAAAATGTACCCTTTGTATTGTCCCCCCCTTGATGTTGCGGTACCATCCAGACTGCAGGTTAGATGTCTGGTACTGCTGCTAATGTTCTACTGTCTCAAAGCTCAAAGTTGATTGTAATATCTGAAGTAATGAAATTCTCCAGAATGTTTCTTAGCGGGGCGGCACGGTGGTGCAGTGGTTAGCACTGTTGCCTCACACCTCTGGGACCTGGGTTCGAGTCTCCGCCTGGG
>JAODLC010000028.1:8004283-8016770 GCA_026781145.1 Hippopotamyrus pictus | reverse complement strand
TCCTTGGGTTCCTTTAAATCAGAGCTAGATAAGATTTTAACAACTCTGAGCTATTAGTTAAGTTCTCCCTAAGCGAGTTTGATGGGCCGAATGGCCTCCTCTCGTTTGTATAGTTCTTATGTTCTTATGCTCTTACTCATTTAAATCCGGTCATTGCATTTCCATAATTACATTGTTTGTTTCTATTCCGTTATTTTGTGTTTGTTGATTGTGTTAAGTGTGATGTTAGTCTAATGTTAGTTGTAGTTTTAGGAATAAATGCATGTCTTTTACACAACTTCAGCCTCCGTACATTGAGTGTTTACAATAATCCCTGCCTCTGTGCAATCTGGCTACTAAGCTCTGAAACCTCAAACTCACCTGAAATATCATGAGACTCTCTCTCATCGGCTGAAGGGAGCTTCGCTATTAATTAATAATCATTATTAAATAATAATTAATTAAAATTTTATTAATTTCAAAACATTAGTGGAGATATTAAAATTTACCTGAGCTAATAATTCCTACAATGGTGCTGTAAAAGGTTCTGTGTGTAGTGCATTTTGATTGAAGACAGGTAAACTCACCTATTGCCTTTTTATAATGCTTACACCTGATTGGTGAATTTACAGTTAAGCAGTTATTTGTCTTCACACTTCACAGTTATGTCTAATCAGGTGGTTAATGAGTGTAGTATTTTGGAGGCTTGTGCATTGGAATGGCAAAGAAGTGACATCATGTTACATTTATGGGTCTAATATAGAGAAGTGTTTTTAGCGTTTTGCAAAATATTGTGTGTAGTGTTTTGCAAAAAGTGTGAGGCTGAGAATGTGCTAATAGTTGTACAGATCTGGGCTGAGGTTTTGCTCCTTGAGTGTTTGGTTTTACTAATGTGTGGTAATTTTAATTTTTGTGTTACAGCAGTCGTAAAAAAACTGCAAAAGTTCCTAAACATGCATCTTTCGATTGTTGGCTGATTGTCAGGCTCCTTGTCCAATCAGTAACAAGCACATGATGAACAGTAGGTAAATACCCTGTCCATTTTCAGTGCCACTAATGTTGTAGAGTTTTCATATCTGCTGGTATGTTTTCTTATTTGCTGGTGTGTTTTCATATTTTGTTGTATTCTTGTATGTGCTGTTGTGTTTTCATATTTGCTGGTGTGTTTTCATATTTGCTGTTGTATTTTGTTCTTCAGGGCTTCCGTGATCCCAATACTTATGCTCAGCTGAAATTGGAGGAGTAAATATGACAAATTACATTTTTTCAGTTTGGTTTACACTGTATGCAAACCATTTCCAGGAAATTAAAGCTGTACTCTAAATTCTAAATTCAGTACTCTAGTCTCATGCTGATCATTTGAACTGGAATATAAATTTAACAAAAATACAACATAATTGTACAATTTTACTACAATGTCTGAATATTTTGCCTCTTTGCTGTATGTAACTAGCTGTACCATAGTCTCTGAGTGGAAATACATAAAAATAGTCTTACTAGAAATGTCAGTATTTCATTACGGTTCCATTTAATTCTTCAGCCTAGGTCCCACCCACCATTCAAAACTGTATGCACTCCCTGAAGCCCGTCCATGCATAACTTAATTTGACATGCACAAATGAGAAAGGGACCTTTCATTGAGTGTTTTTGCTTCCGATCTGTAAATTGAAAACCTCAGGAACTAGGAAAGGAAAGCAAGCGAAGCCTGGACGGAGGATGGAGGACAGAGAAAAAACACTCTGTAAGTTGCATGTCGCTAAAAATACCTCACGTCAGGAACAGGTAAGACTGATGCCTTGTCTACACGTACACGGGTATTTTTTAAAACAAAAAAAAACAAAAGGACAGAAACAACACAAGACTACACTACAACTACATTTACAGAACAAGAACCTGAGAACATACAGTACATACAGTGCTAATTTGAATGGGTATTTGAATAAATAGTATTATTACAGATACTGTATTATGGTATATACTGTATTCCTACAATAAGTAATAAATAAATGTGCAAACAGTAGCAGCAGGACAAAGAGTGAGCAGAATATAATAAATGATATATGATATACAGTTTGTGAGTCAGTTCTGATTCAGAAGTCTGATAGTCTGAGGGAAAAAACAGTTTCTCATCCTGGCAGTGAAGGCCCGTATGTTATGAAACCTTTTGCCAGACAGAAGGAGGGAGAAGAGGGTGTGGGAAGGGTGTGTGGTGCTGGTGACTTTTTGGAAGCAGCATAACATGTATATGTCTGAAATACAGGGAAGAGAGACTCTGATGATCTATTCTGCTGTCCTCACTATCCTCTGTAGAGTCTTGTGATCCGAAGTGGAGCATTCTCATACCTAGCCATGATGCAGCTGCACAGAATGTAGGGAGGATTGGGGGGAAGGTGCGCTCTCCTCAATCTTCACAGGAAGTACAGATGCTGCTGGGCTTTCTTGGCTATGGAGCTGGTGCTAAGGGTCCACTTGAAGTTCTCCGCGATGTGAACACTAAGGAACTTGGTGCTCTGGACGATCTCCACTGGGAATCCACTGATGTGCAACAGAGAGTGGTCACAGCATGCCCTCCTGAAGTCAACAACCATCTCTTTTGTTTTGTCCTCATTCAGAGACAGGCTGTTGGTTCCACACTAGTCTATTAGCTGTTGCACCTCCTCTCTGTAAGCCGCCTCATCATTTCCACTGATCAGACATCCCACTGTTGTGTCATCAGCAAATTTGATGATGTGGTTTGAGCTGTGCATTGCTGCTCAGACATGGGTCAACAGCATGAACAACAAAGTGCTAAGCACACAGCCCTGCAGGGCCCCTGTGCTCAGTGTGGTGGCACTGGAGATGTTCCTGCAGAACCTGACTGACTGAGATCTCCCAATCAGGAAGTCCAGGATCCAGTTGCAGAGGGAGGTGATTGGGCCCAGTAGTGTCAACTTTCCTATCAGATGCTGATGAATGAATATGTTGCATGTTGAACTGTAGTCTATGGACAGCATTCTCACATAAGAGTCCATTTTGTCCTGGTGGGTGAGGGTGAGGTGGTGGTGATGGCATCATCAGTTGAGCTGTGATTTTATGTGCTTCATCACAAGTCTTTTGAAGCACTGATGGTGAGTGTGAGTGTGACAAGACAGTAATAATTGTTGAGGCAGGATACTGAACACTTCTTTGGCCCGGGGATGATGGTGGTGGCTTTGAAGCACGTTGGAATGACAGTGGTGCTGAGAGAGATATTGAAGATATCAGCTGGTCTGCACATCCCCTGAGCAAACGACGAGGAATGTTGTCTGGTCTGGTGACCTTCCGTGGTTTGACTAAGAGGCGAGTTCTCCTCACATGAGCCATGGCACCTGGTCGTTGGAGGGCGGGGTGGTCATTCTCTAGCTTCAAACCATCCTTAGAAGGGATTCAGCATATCTGGAAGGGAGGCATCACTGTCGCAGGCAGGTGGAGATGTCCTGTAGGTGGTGATGGCCTGGATGCCCTGCCACATGCATCATACATCCCCAGTATCTTGGAAGTGGTTGTGGATTCTGTGAGCATGTGCACACTATGCCTCTCTGATGGCAGGGGTTAGCCTTTGCTGTTTTCAGGGCAGCCTTATCAACTGACCAGAAGGCAGTGTCTCAGATTCTCAGCAGTGTGCGCACCTCTGCAGTCATCCATGGTTTCTGGTTGGGGCTTGTGATGATGGGGACAATCTTTGGGGACAATAACATTATCGATGCACTTGCTGCCCATTTTCTGTACTTCTGCTTCCTCACACACCTTGCAATGTCCCCTCCTCCAGCCAGCAACATCAGGAGATGCAACTGTCTGAGGGCCTGGTCCCTGTTGTAAGTCAAGGTCAAATGGCTTGTCCAGCAGCAACTTGATCATCGTGATATGGTGACAACAGGGTTGACCTATTATTAGTCTGGTTGCTCTGATGGCTGTCATACTCAGGGAGTAGCTGTTTCTGTGGTGGATTAGCTCCTCCTGATGGTGCCCAATGTCACTCCTTCCAATTACAGTATTAAGAGGCTCAGGCTAAGGCACTCTCTGGGTGACTTGTCTGTTGTCTCAGTGTGTATTCCGACCACAGTGAGTGATGATTCAAAAAGAGAGACGTTTTATTCTCAATTCAGATGTTGATGGGTACCCATGACGTGACACTCCGCTGGTCATGTCATGGGTGACTTCAGTGCTATAAGGATTGTGTTGGTCCTAATGGGTTTGGCAACTGTACTGAAACCAGATCCATGTTCCTTGACTTTGCAAAAAGTCAGGTGCTGCAGGTTGCTGGATCCTGGCTCCAGTACACTGGACTTGGTACTCCAATACTGGCGTAGAAGGATATTGATCACTTCTTTGTGAGCAGATTCTGGAGGCTCCTACACAAATACAGGATCTACAGGAGTGCCCAGTTTGTGAATTCTGACCACAGACTTGTTGTTACTCTGAAGATTCAACTTAGGTGTAGGAACAGTCCTTACAGATGACACTGCAGTTGTGACCCGCCGAGCTAGATACTTTGAGGAGCTGTTTAAAGCTGAATCTCAGGATGCTGGACATCTGTGGATTCACAGGTCTTGAGGCTGATCCTCTGATTATCTGTGAACAACCCAATCTCACTGAGATTGCACAGGTGGTGAACCAACTGAGGGTATGGAAGGCAGTAGGGAGCTGTGGCATCTGGGGTGAAATTCTCCAGGCTTGTGGTAAGGCTGTCCTCCTGGCATTGCAAGCAATCTTTGCTTCCATTTAGGAGATAGGTCATATCCCAACTAACTGGAAAATAGGACACGTTGTCCTTATCTGGAAAGGGAAGGATGATCGCCTGGATTGCAGCAACAACAGGGGGATAACACTGTAGTTGGTAATGTAAGTGCTGTACAGAGTGGAGGCAGAACCTCTGCATTTCTCCTAGTTGATTCTGAGGTTCATCAGGGATGTGTTCTTGCTCCTACTCTCTTCAGTGCTTGCATGGACTGGATGTTGGGAAGGGTTGTGGGGTCCAGTGGCAATGCACTGTAAAAAATTATTTGAGCAAGTCATGGTAACATACTTCTTTCATTTACTGCAACTTAAAACAATAATTTATGCTGTTTCAACTAAATTGTACGAGTTTTCAGTGTTACAACTTAGGTTTTTAAGTCAGTACACTGAAATGTAAATTTGAAGATGCCAGATTAACGTAAAACTGTAAGACTGTAAGAGGGCTGTTCAAAAGTGAACGTGTTAATCCGCCATATATTAAAATTTGCAGAATTTAAATAACCATATATTGTAGTTCTTTCTAGTAATATATAATATTTGACAGATAAATCAGATATAACAGTGATATAGAATGTAAAGTTCTAAGTGAAACACCAAATGGGGATCTAGACCAACGACATGAAATGAAGCAAACGGCGGAGCGAGGTCATGAACATGACCGCAAAGCGTTCAGGTGAAAGACCAGTGGTGGGATGTGAAGTACGTGGATGCTTTTATCAACAATTATCACTCAACCCGAACATTTAGTTAATCAGGATACCAATTTGTGATTATACAGAAATGAATTGTTTGAAGTATGGCTAATCGCACTTTGTAGGCTGCGTGGTTAGCATAAACCATTGTATCGTTGTAGGCTATTACAACTTTATCATACATTATTGGTGAATACTGTTTGTGCTGGTACTGTTTGAGATAGGAATTGCTATATATCCCTTTTTTCCATAATTAATTCAAGTTTTTAGTTTAGGACGCCATGTAAAAATGGAAAACCGGGGTTCACTTTAACCTGGGTAATAATTATAGAGCCTGTGAATCTCAGATTTTTATATATATTTTAGACAGACTATCCAATGAACAATGAAATATTTCCTAACTGGTGACGAGCCAATTTACAAAGGCTGTGAAAAAGTGTGGTACTCGTGTCTCAAGCTGCCAGTGTTGTCTTAGTCATTTGGAAATATTTTGTGTATTCAAAATCTGACATTGAGAAAAACACTGTTCATCGGATAGTCTGTCCTCATGTAGCTCTCCCTAACACATGCCTCTTAAAATGTCCGACCTCCTTGTTCACCCCCTCAACACGAACCCCACCATTCACAACGAATACCTTATCGGCAGCCAATTTATTCCCGCCTAAATATCTCCACCCCAGTAAGGTGCCGTCCACACAGCAAACCACTCGGCGAAAGCCGCTTGACTAGTGAACATTAGTGGGCTAAGCCTGTGTGCCTATAATCAGAAGGTGCCAGTTCAAACCCAGCCTCAGCACGTCTATGGGTCCTGGAGCAAGGACCTTAACCCCCAACTACTTGGGCGCCGCTGGGGGGGGCTGCCCTTCGCGGACAACTTACTCTACAAAAGAGAGCAAGTTGAGGGAGGCGTAAAGACAATTTTCCCATGGGGATCAATAAAGTATCAATTATTATTATTATTATTATTATTATTATTATTATTATTATTATTATTATTATTATTATTATGTCATGAAAGAGCGCTACGTTGTTGTTTTTACACCAAAAAAGATACTTGCTTTCTTGCTGTTGGGTAAAAAAGAAGCAATGGTTTAAAAAAGCTCACGATAAGTTTGCGAAACTTAAAGTATGTGACACAAAGATGGACGGCAAGTGCTGCCCGGTTTTTGCCGCTTCACCGCGTCGCTCAAAGTTAAAATTGATTGAACTTTGACCAAGTTCGCTGAGAAACTAATAAACTAAGAGAATGGTATGACTCGAGTAACAAGACGACAATACACAGGAGGGGCGTGGCATACATAGACAGATAAATGCAATAGATTTATTTTAAATACATTTGAAAAATGTTAACAAGATGTTGATGCTGATCAGACCTTCCATTTTGGTTGTAAGTAAAAGGAATTGCACAAATTGAAATGAATGCACATTTTTGTTGGACATCCTATATGCCATGCATACTTAAAAATAATCACCACAAAGCACACATGGAGGAAACATTGCTGTGTGTATACTCGTTATTAAAGTTATCCTTTTTACGGGAACGCCATACTGTATTGGCTTTGACCAAAAATTACTGATTGTCAAAGCTCCCAATCAGTTTTCTTGGTAGCTCAGATCATTAATACATTAGGAGACTATTGTTTCTCAAATACTTTTGCCATGGTATGCATTTGACTTTCTTTATTGTGTTCGCAGTTCACGTGAAAAGGAGGAGATGCAAAAGGTAAATGTGTGAAGAAGTCAAAGGGTGAATTGAACTATTTGTCAGATCCACCTGAAGGACAGAGTAAAGAAAATAGAGAATAAAAGCGGAAGAAGATGGTGACTGAAATGCAGAAAAAAGATCGTGATCCTCATCTTGTGGATGAACTGATATCAGTGACATTTTCACAACGCAGGCAAGAAATCATTGGAGAGCAGCCACTCATTGCAGAGGTTCTTAGCAAATGGCCAGCTCGGTTTCTTGAGAGACAGTTAATTAATATACAATTGTATGATTGTTTAAGTCCACAATGAGATATGAAGTATGTGGTGTGCCAAATGCTGTATACTGTTTGCCCTTTTCAGAAATGTTCAGAATGTTTGTGGCTTTTATGTATTATTTGCCGTGCGCCCAGGTTAGGGCAGAGTTCAAGAGAGTTGTCATTACAGACCTTCTCCAATCTTTTCTTGATGGACTCGATGCCCTGGTCCCAAGACTACTGGAGGTGAACAAAGCAGCAAGTCTGGAAAGAAGCAGGCAACATCTGTGTACCTTATCTACGGAACAAGAGTTTCTGAGAGAGAAGTCTGTGTATCTGGATATTGAACCATTCTTCAAGATATTGATGGATAAAGAAGTCTGCTTTGTGCTCCATGCTCCAAAACTGATAATGGTTAGACTTGGCAATTGGGGAGGGAATTTTACTTCATCTTAGTGGTCATGAAACCCCTCCAGTGTTTTAGTAGTGTACATGAGTTCATTATCATCTGGGAATGTAATATCATGATCATGAGGGATCAGCGTTTGCACCATAGGATGTACCGGAATCGGCGCCGATCCAGACCTATTTGACAGATCAGGTATCGGCCATGTGTGTCGGGTTTTTAAACCGAATGTGGTATGTGCTGCGGTATGCTTCTATGGCTTACGCAGCGACCAACACAAACTAGGCACCGAACCAGGCTCAGAAACTGAAATGGTGGAAAAACTGTTATTGTTTGTGTCTATGTTACCAGAGTTATATGACACAAGCTTACTATCCTTTAGCAAGTGAAATATATGTGACGGATTCATTATGGCAGTTATGGTCTTGCCAGAACTCCCAGGGATTCTTTAAGAAGCTTAGTGGGGATTGGGTCCAGTGGACAAGTGGTCGGTTTGATCTCTGTTATAATAGTTTTTAACTCTTGTTCATCAATTAATTCAAATCATTAAGGGTGTTTATCATTAAAAAGTTCATAAAATGTTCACTACTGAAATTACTTGGCAGCAAATGTTCAACATTATTTGTTAGATGAGTTATTGTTTTAAAAAGGTAGCAAGGGTTATTTTTGTTGCGATCAATAAGGTTAGAGTTATAGGCTGAACATGCTCTATACAGGGCTGGCTTGTATTGTTGCAGGCTGTCGGAGACTTAAATGTGTCTACTGTATGTATATTTTGTTGAAAACAAAAGTTCAGTGATGAGAGTGTTTCCTATCTATATATTTAAAAAATGCTAGTTTATAATATATTATATGAATACAACCCCAATTCCAATGAAGTTGGGACATTGTGCAAATTGTAAATAAAAACGGAATGCAATGATATACATCTCATAAACCCATATTTTCTTCATAACAAAACATAGAAAACACATCAAACGTTTAATCTGAGAAAATGTATCATTTTAAGGAAAAGATAAGGTAATTTTGAATGTCATGGCAGCAACACGTCTCAAAAAAGTTGAGACAAGGCCATGTTTACCACTGGGTGGCATCCCCTCTTCTTTTAACAACACCTCTGTAAATGTCTGGGAACTGAGGAGATCAATTGCTCGAGTTTTGAGAGAGGAATGTTGTCCCATTCTTGTCAGATATAGGATTCTAGTTGCTCAACTGTCCTATGTCTTCTGTGTCATAATTTTCATTTTATGATGCGCCAAATTTTCTCAATTAGTGAAAGATCTGGACCACTGGCAGGCTAGTTCAGTATCCGGACCCTTCTTTTACAAATCCATTATGTTGTGATTGATGCAGTGTGTGGCTTCATGTTGGAAAATGGAAGGTCTTCCCTGAAAGAGATGTCGTCTGGATGGCAGCATATGTTTCTCTAGAACCTGGATATACCTTTCAACATTGATCGTGCCTTTCCAGATATGCAAGCTGCCCATGCCATATGTACTAATGCACCCCCATACATCAGAGATTCTGGCTTTTGAACTGAGCGCCGATAACACGCTGGGTGGTCCTTCTCCTCTTTAGTCTGGATGATACGGCATCCCTGGTTTCCAAAAAGAATTTCAAATTTAGATTCGTCTGACCACAGAACAGTTTTCCACTTAGCCACAGTCCATTTTAAATGATCTTTGGCACAGAGAAGACGTCAGCGCTTCTGGATCATGTTCAAATACAGCTTCTTCTTTGAATGATAGAGTTTTAACTGGCATCTTTGGATGGCACAGCAAATTGTGTTCACTGATAACGTTTTCTGGAAATATTCCTGAGTCCATTTAGTGATTTCCATTGCAGAATCATGCCTATTTCTGAGGCGGTGCTGCCTAAGGGCCCGAAGATCATGGGCATCCAGAATACTTATCCCTTACGCACAGAGATTTTTCCAGATTCTCTGAATCTTTTGATTATATTATGTATTGTAGATGATGATATTTTCGACCTCTTTGCAATTTTACACCAAGGAACTTTTTACCTGAAATTGCTCCACTATTTGTCAATGCAGTATTTGGGGGATTGGTGATCCTCTGTCCGTCTTTACTTCTGAAAGACACTGCACCTCTAAGGCGCTCTTTTTATGTTAGTATGTTACTGATCTGTTGCCGATTGACCTAATTATTTAGGTGTTGGGTTTTTGTACCACTAACTGTTCAAGCCTCCTCCCAATTTTTTTGAGACGTGTTGCTGTCATGAAATTAAAAATGAGCCAATATTTTTCACTACATAACAAAATGTCTCACTTTAAACATTTTACATGTTTTATATGTTCTGTTGTGAATAAAATATCAATTTATGAGATTTCTATGTCATTGCATTCTGTTTTTATTTACAATTTGCACAACGTCCCAACTTCATTGGAATTGGGGTTGTATATTATATTATATTCCATTGTGTTAACTGAAATTAGGTTTACATAATTAACTAGCTACAATGATTAATACTTATAAGTACATCTAAACTGAGCACATACTCTCAGCCACGCAGTTTAACTATAGTTCTAGCACTGATATGTGGGTGTAGGGCTGTATATGTGTATATGTATATATGACGATATGTACCATATGGACAAAATTATTGGGACACACCTCTTAATCATTGAATTAAGGTGTTTCATCCAGTGTAAGCATTTAGGAACCGCCACGAAGTGACACACTATGTAAAGCAGAGGTGGGTAGTAACGAATTACATTTACTTCGATACATTTGATGGCGTTCCTCCGTTACTGACAAAATTGTAATAAATATTAGATATATAAAATAATAATTCGTTTATACGTGACTTGATCTGAAGTCTCGCGAGACGTTAGAGAGGCTGCTTCACAAGAGTCTGCTACGCATCTCCCGCTTAAGTTCAGCGCACGTTTAGAAAGATGACGGCTGAAGCAGAGGATGACGTGTGTGAGCAAACGGGGGCAGATCACCCGTGGCCTCAAATCAACTCTATTTTTTCACTTCAAGATGTGAGAAAGAACAGTTTCAGGCTGTGTGCACCAAAAAAAAAGCAACATCGCTGCGTACAAAAAATTCCAGCTCCAACCTGAAAAAACATGTAGCGGTAAGTGTCAATATGATGCTTATTTGAACCCTATTAATGGTAATTTGGTAACTATGGGCACTTTGACCTTATAATACCATATTTCACACACTGTCTGAATGTTTTTCCTCATTTTCCACTTGTGCAAGCAATGATAAATATCTTGTGAACCTTACAAACAACACACGTTCGTAAAAAAACGTTCATTCTAAACGTCTGCATGTTTTCATATCCATTTTCCTAAAATCTAAATAAGTTGAAGTGTATACTGTGACTGTTACGCGTAGCCGGGTGAGCGAGCAAGCAAGCAGGCGAGAGATCCAGGAAGTCAGGCAAAACCGGGGTTTAATGTCTTGAGCGGGGCTGACAGTAGCAAACATCAATGACAGACACGTAACATAGGATGACGCGGACTTATATAGACGGGACTGGTTGGACTTGACTCGACACCGGTGGAAACAAATCAGGAATCGACAAGAGGTGATGAGGGGGGCGTGGCACACACGAGGATCGATCGGAGCTGGATGTGACAGTGACGTTATACACAAATTCGTACACTTCACTAAAGGTTTTATTTGTGACACTTCACCTAACGTTAAGTGCAGAACATGTACAAAATAAAAACGTCATTGCATTTTAATTTATTCCTATCTAATGAATGCATGTACTTAAAATGTAAGAATAAAGCAAATAAATGTTTTTAAAGGAGACTGCTATCCCGTGGATACATAATTACCAATTGATGATTCAAGTTTTAATGTATAATAAAACCAAATGTAACCTAATCTGCATATATATATATATATATATATATATATATATATATATATGATTATTTCATCAGAGGATTCACCCAAACAAGCTAAAAGTTTTTGAAGAACTAATCGAGTCAACAAAACGAGCATCAGACTCTGTTGATGAACCTAATTCAAAAAAGAATCCAAAGATCATTAGTGCCTTTTCCAGCCCTGCAACGAAGGTAACACAGGCAGTGATTGACAAGCTGCTGATCAGTTTTGTCTGTGAAGGAAGCCAGCCATTTTCTATTGTAGAACTACCATCATTTAGGAAAATTATAGAAACCTTGCAACCTCAGTGTACAGTCATGACAAGAAAAACACTGTGTCTCAAAGTGCAGGATACATTTGAAAACATGAAGAGTGCACTTATCCAAAAATTAAACCATGCTGATTACGTTGCTACAACTGCAGACTGCTGGTCAGCCAGGCAGCGCAGTTACTTGGGGGTCACCTGCCACTGGATAGACAGTACATCTTTAGAGAGATGTTCAGCAACCTTGGCTTGCAGACGGATGACAGGATCACAAACATTCGATGTAATTGCTGCTGCTTTAGAGGAAATACACAAAGAGCACAAAATCAGAGGAAAGTACTTATGATGGCGCCGTGGATGGTTGCCTCAGTGTGTCTGGCACCAACCACCAAAGCAAATTCCTTGTATGTGTGAACGTACTTGGCAATTGCCGGAGAGAGTGATCAGCCCCCCCTGGCTGCTGACCCACAGACAATGAGACATGCGCTGTTTTACTTGCTGCAAGGGTAACCACGCCATCTGCTGTGAGTTACGAAGGTGTGGTCCTCTGCAGGGTTTAT
>JAODLC010000028.1:7978526-7996012 GCA_026781145.1 Hippopotamyrus pictus | reverse complement strand
ATTTCCACTTATGGCCACGAATTCTAGTATTTAGACTAATATTGAAATAGCCATTTGGCTGAACAGCATCCAGACCCATTAGAATCTCAGCTCCACTAACCTCACCTCATAAGAGGAGAGGATAATTGTGACGCTTGCGGCGGTTGAGCAGGCAGGAAGCGGTGATGGATGAGGCAAGCAGGCAGGATTGCGGGAAACGAGGGTTTATTCGGGGAGACAGAGCAGACAGCAAAGCACATAACATCAATGATGGACACCCAACTAAGGAAGACATGGACTAATATACATGAAAAAAGTCGAAATAACAGGGAGCAGCTGGGCACGATCGGGGAAGTACACGTGGATGATGAGGGGGTGTGGCACACACGAGGATCGAACGAGCAGGTCATGACAGAACCCCCCCCCCACCCAAAGGTGCGCACTCCGGGCGATGGAGGAGACGAAACCGGGGACATGGGACCTGAAAAACAAGAGCAAAACCTCAACGGGACACAGGGAACAAAACTGAAACACAGAACAAGCACAGGGACAGGAAGCACGACAAAACCTGACACAAAACAGGGAACGCAGACAAGCAGACCAGGAAGGGAGACACAGAGGGCACAAAGAACGGGAGAACAAAAGGACCAGGAGTGAACAGAGAAGACTGAGGGACGAGGAGCAGAAACAGGAGGGACGAAGGAAGGAGGCAGAACAAAGGCAGGAGGACAATGGGGAGCCCGAGGGAATCCCAGCGGGCGAAAGGTGGTAGCCGGAGGAACCGCGGGTGACCGAGCAGCCGAAGCCGGAGGGCCCCCAGGCAACTGTGAGGCAGGAGCCAGAGAGGACAACGACGGGGCAGAGGGGGAAGCCGAAGGGACCAATGGAGGGGCAGAGGTGGAAGCCGGAGGGGGCACCAGCGAAGGCGAGGAGGGAGCAGAAGGGGACCACTGCGAAGGCAAGGAGGGAGGGGAAGCCACAGCAGGTGACGGCGCAGCCACAGCAGGCGGAGGCGGCATCCACCGACGAGCCGGAGTGGGGTGACCCGCAGGCGAGCGACGAGTCGGAGCGGGGAAACCCGTAGGCGGCCGCCGAGGCGTTGGTGGCGGGAACGCAGGTGGCCAACGACCAGTCCTCAGGGACTGGGACCAGTGCTGGGGGGACTGGAGCAGGGACTATGGGTGTACCCAGGACCTCTGGCGTGGGCGGAGCTGCAACCGGGACCTCAGGCAAAAGTGGAGGCGAGGCTGTAGCAGGTGCCTTGGGCACAGCAGGAGGCGGGGCTGTCGCAGGAGCCCCGGGTGCAGCTGCAGGTTGAGTCGGAGCCGCAGCAGGAGGCTCGGGAGCAGCAGCGAGTGACCCATCCAGTAATTCTAGAAATTGTGCAATTGAGGTTGGGGGTGTGGGAAAAGTAAGGAATAGACCAGGGGTGGGGTGATGTGGCTGTCTGGGGAATACATTGTTGTTGTTCCAACAGCAGCTTTTCTAGTTGATATGCAGTTTGTTGTTACATTTCTTGGTACCACTTTATAATAATGCTACCATTTGTCACTTATAAATGATAGTAACTCAATAAGAAGAAAACTATGGTATAACTTATTTATAATTGTCTAGTGATGATTTATAAAGTGTTACAACCTAATTAATAACCTGCTTAATTATAAACCATTCATAATCCATTTGAAAGGGTAGCCTTATTCTAAAGTGGCATCCATTTCTTTTCTTTATCTTTTCTTTTTTCCTTTCTTTTCCTTTCCATTACTTATTAATTACACCCTTTAATAAAATGGAAGGTCCCTACAAAGCTATTAATACCAAACCTGTGTGTGGTATTAGTAACAGTTACAGTCAGGATCATACATATTTGGACTTTAAAAGCTTTTCACTTTTTAAGTTCTGTACATTACCACAATAAGTTTTAAAAGAAACAAGTCAGATGCAGTTCAAGTGCAGACTTTCAGCTTTAATTTAGTGTGTAGAACAAAAACACTGCATAAAAATGTGGGGAACTAAAGTAATTTTTCTACACAAACCCCTCATTTCAGGGGCTCATAAGTAATTGGACAAATTAATATAACTGCAAATAAAACGTTCAGTTCTAATACTTAATTTAAAACCCTTTGCAGGCAATGACTGCCTGAAGTGGGGTTGAGATCAGATGACTGACTTGGCCATTCGAGAATATTCCACTTCTTTGCTTTAATAAAGTGAATTAAGTGAATTGTCCAATTACTTTTGGCGCCTTTAAAAAGAAGGTGGCACATGTTAACGAGCTGAATCTCCTAAACCCTTTATCCAGTTTGAATGTGGATACCCTAAAATGAAATCTGAGAGACTGCAACACTGTAAAACCCAACAGTTCTACTAACTCATAAACATTATGGGTATAGCGATCAAAACTTGTTTATTAGTTAACTCAGCAATAAACTGTTGTGTGTTTATAGCGTTTATACTGTATTAATTGTAGAGTTAATCCATTTATCTCTCTGGAGAAGACAGAGAACTTTAGGTATTAGGTATGTTTTTTTATTCTAGCTGTTTAGAAGAGTTTTGGGGATTTGTAAAATACCCTTACAGTTGAGGCAGTCATTTTCATTGTAATGAATTTTAAAGTTTCTATCATTAAAATAATGTGCCAATTAATGTTATGATTTAATAAAAATATAAATATCAGCTAATACCCAAGAACTCAGTTATTCTAGAGGGAAAAGTGACTGACATTGGGTAATCACCAAAGACCTATGGTGGAATGAATAATTATTTGCAAATATAGTTCTTATATATAGAATATTGCCTAAGAGTCTGACATGCAGTAAAATCAGTGTTCATATATTGAATAGGTCCCATGCATTCTCTTAAATTCTCATCATTTTGTAAGTACTTACATTCCACATTATTTCAAATTCTTCAGTATTATTTTTTTCTACCCACATTGATGACCAATATAGGCATTGGGAGTATGGGTGGCTGGGTTGTTGTTCTGAAATTTTGTTTCTTCTCACAATTTTCATACATACAATGACATAGGATTTAACTGTTGAAACTGTTGAAAGTGATGAGATGTGGTGTGGGTTTTAGGGTGTAGATTAGTGGGATATGTGTTTGTACCAATATCTGGAAGATCTATCCTGGGTCTATTAAAATTATCAAATACCTACAGAGTATCTGAGCAAGGCCTTCAACCCCAAATGATCTCGTGATGCTGGCTGACTCTGACTCCAAAAATCTCTCTATATATGTGTCTGTGTTTCTTAGAGAGAGCAAGATGGGGTATGTGACAACTACCCTCTTTCCATACAGGGAAAAATGAAGTGCCTCTGTTCTAAGTGACATCATTCATGCTGTTTTCATTTCAGATGAGTCACCTTTAAAACAAATACATTTTGTAGCAGGTTTGACTATTTCCCTCTAATGACATATAATTTCTCTCCTAACAAAAGGAGCTAGAATTATTTCAGTCATAAATCCATAAAATAGCCTTTTTTGAATCAGTCTAAATTACAGTAGACTGGAAATCAAAAGATTATCCATGCATGTCACATGAAAGAGAAATGCAACTGAGTCAATTACTGACATTTTGTCAAAGCATTTCTAGAAGAATAATAAGGTCTTTCTATATATATGATATTGCAGGTCAAGACCCCCTGTTGAATGTCATGATGACTCTTTCTAATTGCAATTTATGTAATAGCCAGGAAAGAGTTTAGAAAACTGGTAGTGCGTTTCATGTGAAGATTAAGAAAAGATTATAGCTTGTCAGAACTGACAGACTTCAGTTAAGCACTTCTTTTTTCGCTTTGGCTGCGTTAGACCTATCTCGCCCAGCAATTAACTTGGCTCTCATCAATAATTTTCTGAACTGACAAGACTGACAAGAAAAGTCACTGTTGTTAATACAGGAGACATTGACTTCTGCCAACTTTCTTAATAGCTTCAATCAGCCATTCAGAATAGTGGGACATGGATGGTTTCATCCAAAATGTAACTATTACTAGAAGAAGAAAAATGTTCATTTGTTCCATTTGTAACAAATTAATGACCTAAAGAGGTGCGATGTTAAATATTCTAAAAATACAGGTATGAAAAATCTGCAGAAGTCTTAATTTGAAAATAAATTTAATTAAAGATTAATTTAGTATGCATACAATTTATAAATAAAATACACACATGTGACAAACACAAGCACGATTTTAGAGCATGTATTGCCAAGGTTTATATCTTCAATGTTTATTTCATATTAACACAGTTCTTTTATAAATATAACCTCTTCAGATTTCCTCTTTATTCTTTGTATTCCTGTACTATGTGTACAGAATAAATAAGGTTTGAACTGTCGCAAACAGCAAAAAGGCTGACCAGTTGAGATTCTGTGCATCTTATGTGTTGTACATCCAGGCCTACATCTGTAATGCCCCACCATGACTGTGGTTATAGAATCTTTCTATTGCATGCATGTCTTTCTGTGATATCGTTATATGTGGCAATTCCCCTGTTTTACCCAGCATGAAACTCAGAGGTGTTTCAAGTGGCTTGTCATAATGTCCTGGAGACAGACAGGCTAAGCACATTTATATTTGCACACTGTCTGTTGTCTGTCTGTTCAGTGAAAGGAGTTGTGACCTCTATCAATTGTACCCTTTGTCCAGTTGTACATAAAGAGCAGCAAAAGAACAGTAGATGAATATTCGATGGTTAAAATTTTGCGGGTGCCATCTTGTATTTTCTCGCACCTATGGCTCATCAATGTGGTTCACTCCATTGATTATGCACTTTTAAAAATGCAATACAAAAGTAAATCCAGTCAGTCAGCAAAGAAAGAAATAAGTGAGGCACTGAGTGTAGCTCCATAGATTTGGATGGATTTGGTATATGTGTCCATGTCTGGGAGGTTGCCGGCTCAAATCCTGTGGCCTGCAGAGTAATCATGTCATTGTTGAGCAGTGAGCAAGGCTCTTATCCCCAGTTGATCCAAGGATGCTGGCTGACCCTACTCTCTGACCCTCAATTTTACATTACTTTGGACAAAAGTGTCTGTTAAATTTATTTAATTAAATGAGACACCTGCAACTGCTACAGAATTTAGGATAAAAGAAGAAATTTATTGTTCCATTATGGTTTATACTTCGTAAGTTGCTGCTATTAATTGGCTGCACTGGGAATCCTTTGCTAAAATATTTCTCAGTTATTTTTTGTAAGCCTTCCAATAAAAAGCATATATTCAAGTGTATTTGAATCTTATTGCTATGACCTTCTGTCTGTGGACTGTGATATGTAGGACTACGCATGTTTCACACATATTAAGAGTATACTGAATTCCTGTACATCTGCCCATTTTCATAACAATTAATCCAGGCCATGAAGTATCTATAATATATTTATATATTGCGTAAATTCCTAAAGTTTGTAGCACACTTTATTTTTTGTGTGAGTATATGTATTTGTGTAAAATATATTGTATGCATGTGTCTCTGCATGTATACTCTTTCAAAATATAACAAGGTACACTTAATTACAGAACAGAAAATCTGGTTTTGATATTTAACCTAGGATATTGAAAAGCAAACATCAGAAAACATATTGTAACATTGCCACTGGTGGCAGTATGTACTCCAAATAAAAAACAACAAAGTACACCTTTAATTATTTTTTATCTCCCACAAACAACTTTAATTGCTTTGAGTAGGCCGAGAGGGATGGAGTCTAGATTCACCAGGGATTTCATCAAGCAGCATAAGATAGATACTGTATTCTAATGGGTTTTTCTGTGACTGCAGAGACACAGACTGCTAATGACCCAGTAGTCACCTCACTCGTTAACAGAGCCCAGGCCTTTAGCAGGCTGTGATTGGTCATTACCAGTGATGGCTTTAATTGGGTACTGGGTGTTGGTTTTCCAAGGTGTGCAAAGGCCATTGTTGTATCATTAGATCAATGTGATAATGGTCACTCATGGGAGCAAGGTAATCTCAAACTAGCAAATTAAAACTCCCACACAAAACTCTCTTTATATATATTTTGAGATCCACACCTATGCATTTTTTGCATTATAAATGTAATCATTAATGGAAATGCATTTTTTCAATTAACTCTAGATGGATAAAGGTATTTGGTGAAGTGAAATATGACCAGGAAAATGAGCAAACCACGATTCACATAATAATCCATTATGTGGTCTTAGATTTCCTGTATATTATACATGTGTTTGTTTTGTTTTTGAGAACAACAGAGAAAAACAAATAAGCTTTCTAACAATTATGTTTTTGTTTTTTTATGTTTTTGTTGTTGAATACTGGTTGGCCTATGCTGTATTTTATCAGTTATATATAGTTGCTTTTCACTGTATGCATATCAAAACAAATTGTGTGCATGTGTGTGTATTATATGTGACCTTATAGAACACCTTGGCTTAGTGGAATGCTATTTCACATCTGTAATATACCTGTATGAAAGAAATGACAACAAAGAATCTTGAATGTTGATATGAATGGTTGAGGAAGTACATAATGAGGAGGAGGAAGCATTACACTGTTTTTTTTTTGCAGAAGCCACATGGGGTGCAGGATGGTGTCAATTTACACTCAGCATTGGCATATGTTCAACTCTACAGTATCAGTGGGGTTATTTGTATTTTTCTCCCATTTGTCTCCCAGTTGTCTACAATCTATGAGCCCCTGGGGAATATTTTCAAATTTATGAAATCAGTGGCAATTAAAGCTGAAATAACAACCTAAACACATTTGATATTAAGCAATGTGTCCAGACATTTCTGGCAGTATTTTTGAATACTTGATAGGATGGAAAGAGATAAAGTGCATTTGTCAAGGGAGATTCAAGCATCCCTGTTTATTTCCCTGTACAAGTCTTGCTCAAACAAACAAACAATAACAGGCTGTCTGGGGAATACACTGGAACTGATAAGATTGCATTGTTCACCTTTTATTGATAATGACTGTCCAAGAAGATTTGTTGTCCTTCTGCTGTTTCATTTTTTATATTAAACAATTTTATTCTTTATGTAAGAATGTAATTTATTGATTTTTTTATAAGTCAAAGGATGCTTTCACATAATCTGTAGAAACTGGCTAGGCATACCGTCTCCAAAATCTATTGAGGGTGACCCAGTCTTACCATGGATTTCAGTTATTGCATCAAAGTTTGAGTTGGAATGCAGGCCATGATGGCGTGAAATCTTTAAGATTTTCTTCGTTCTCTTGTCAGTTTTGAGTGCATGACTAGGATCCCTTGTCCAGACTTTTCTTATAATGCTTTCCTCAGAATAAAACTTATTGTCAGAATCACTAGCAATTTGAATAAAAATTTATGAGAGGGCACAAATAAGTGTTAGTTATGTACATATCCCATGACCTTTCATCATTAATCAGTCACATGTTTCAAGCAGTTACTTTATTTGTTAATGATTTGTACTTGAGTACTAACTGAGTTACTTGTACCCCCTCAAATAAAGTGTTACTGAATCACTCAAGATGCTATACCAAGGATGGGCAATCTTATCCACAAAGTGCTGGTATGTATGCAGATTTTTAGGATAAGCTTTAGGTCAGCTGTTCAAACCCAGGTGTGAGAACTGTTCAGCCAATCAGTCCTCTAATTAGTAATCTAATTAGGGAGTTGCAGCGAAAACCCGCATACACATCTTCCCTTTGCGGATAAGATTGCCCACCCCTATGCTGTACTGTATCTTTCAAATATTCCCTGATATGTTTTGGATTTTATTTCTGATAATGATATTTGTCATATTTAAATACTGTTTATACATTTCCTTATGTTGGTCTGGAGAGATAAATGTAGATGCAATCACATGACTGGGCTAAAGACTCTGTGTCATCAAGCACGATTACTTTACATCTTGACCTTGAGTTTCTTTACAGGTAAATAGATTTCGCCTAAGTCAGCCTTTCTTCTGACTTATGGTGAGTGATGTTTTCTCTGTTCTAAAGGTTCCATCTTTTTCCTCCATGTACCAAAAAATCAGAAAGGATAAAGCAAGTCTGCCACTCACATACACTGTTGGTGAAGCTTGATACATAATTTATGCAAAGAAAAGAATGGCAAATTTCTAATTATAAAACTATAAATAAACTATAGTTTCTATTTTATTGCCATGTGAAAAGGAAAATCATGATGATAAAATTACCCAGCTTTTTTGTTTTCTGATAATGAGGTTTACAGTGACAGTGCTCTCACTAGAGCTGTGATGTGACACTATTCTATGACCTCACCATCACCACTCATATCTACACCGCTGCAATCTCCCATGTAGCACTGAACAACATCCGTTGTTCTTGTACCAGGTAATATCCCACCGTTAGGTATCTTTTCAGCTGGATGTATAAACACCATGTTTTTCAACCCCCCATCCCCCCCACCACACTTCCATTTCCACCCAACCAGCAACCCAGCCAGTATAGATGTTGCCCACTAATTGCAAATCATCTGTGATATACACGGCTGCTTCACTAATTGCCGCTCGAAGCTGTGCTCATTAACTGTTCTCATCTGGCTTGGTACACAAACTAAACAACTTGCAAACGATCCAGCAATTACTTATATTTTACCCACTCCAGCATCAGGCGGGAATCAAAATAGCTGCAGCAAATAACAAAAGGCGTTTGGCTGCTAATGTCTAAAAAAGCTCCACAGCAAAGGAGGCTCATTAAAGAATATTTGTTTTTTTAAAAAAGGAACCACAGCAGGGCACTCTTGAATAGCTGTAACAAGCTTTCTTAAGTACAACACGCCCACAGATCATTTATTGACCAAACTGAGTTTTCTTGTTTACCAATAAAATGGAGAAACATTGACAATGTGTGGGTAACATGCAACTCCTTGCTGCCAGCTTATGTTTCAACACATACATCGTGGCAGCTGGGTGAGAGCGAGAATTTGTGTTGTCATATACAAAAACACACATTCCTATTGTATTCTCAGAATACAAGGGCACACAGACACTCACTCACTCATCCTATCTCAAAAACAAATAAAAAAATGAGTTGCCTTTGTAAAAACAAAGAAGAATACACACATATCTACACGAGCAATACACACATGTTAACACACAAACATACACACACCTCTAAAGTATACTGGTGTGTATTTCTAATGTTTACAGAAAAGCACTTTAACAGGCCAAATGCAGATATATACATGCCATCATAAACAAACAAATGTCTCTGCAGGGAGTCAATATATTCCTTTAAATTTCAGAAAGGGTTGCATAGGCACAAACAGAAATGCACACGTTCTTATTCTTTTCATATCAGCAATATGTAAGAAAATAACCATATACTGTACATACTATAACAGCGAGACAGAGCTACAGAATAAACAAAAGAAACATAGCTAATTTTAATGTGTTTGCTGAACACAAAGCTATTCATTGAATCCTATCTCAATGCCATTATCTTCCATTGTAAGGGATGAAAGGGAAAGCAGGAATTTTATGTGGGTGGACAACAGGCTTTTCTGTGAAATCCTCTTTAAAAACAGAATAAGGGAAGATGGCAAAGCTGAAATTAAGCAAAATAATGGGAAAGACTATGGGAGGAGAGGCCATTAGTGAAGGGATGATTGGATGGCTTATGGATGCCTCTTACATTTTGTACCACAAACCAGGTTAATTATTTCAGTAGTTAATGATTTTTTGTGTGTATGTGACTCTATGTATTTTTAAATTTATTCTTTTATATGTTGTTCCTTTTTCTTTTTCAGGGTCAGATGTGGGTACGAATATAGAAATTAAATCACATCAGGAGCAAAAATAATACCCTAGAAGGTCATGTAAAATAACACACACACATGTATAGCTGATGGAGTAGCTTTTCAAAATATTAAATAATTTCCTAGTTCACAAAGAAACAACTGTAGTCTTTCTGTCAGCTTCTTGCATATTCTTTGATTTTTGAATTATGTCTTACCTTGGTCTTCTTCATGTTGTGGTCACAATGTAAAGACGTTTTTCCAGTTTTGCACTAGATTACATAGAATGAAATCACTTAGTGTTTACTATGCCATTTCTATCTTTTACAGAGACACTGCTCAGAATAGAAAGCATTGGCAGGAATTGTGGCAATTTTATGTTTCACAGTTTGAATTCCTAGTTTATGCTTTTACATGATTTTTCAAGCTTATTAGTTTTGATGGTCTTTTAACATACAATGATATTTAATATACATCTGTTAACATCTTCATTATTTTTTAACAGTGGTAACAATCATGCAAGGAAGCCTAGCAGACATTTTTGTGTCTTTTTCAAACAAAAAATTTGTCAGTGCTCATACTTTAACTAAATTTGAAGATTTATACCCAAAATTAATGTGTGTCATGCTGTTATGATATATTAACCCTCTGGATAAACCCGTAAGTTTTTGTCATAGAAACATTTAAAAGACACCCCCAGAAACCATGAAGGTCTAATTTTCAAATATATATAGGTAGAAATTAAATATATTTTTACAGATTTGTAAGGAGAATTAAAAAAAACAAGAGTGACTGACACGAGTGTCTGAGTCACAAAACACTCCTGATCATCCATCCATTTGCAAATAGCGCTATTCATGTGATAACAATACGATAATCTCGCAGTTAACCTAATACAAAGCAATGTGATACAAAAGCAGTTTGTGAAATAAGAAAAATGAACTGGAAAAGGTGACTATATAGACAGATGACCAATCAAATCTTCCATTATAGTATTTGTATAATGTGTGTATAAACATAATAACATAAATGTCAAAATTGTAACTTAAGAATTGGTAAGTTATGCCCATAACTGTAGGAGAAATTGTGTAAAAGACTTGAGAAAAGAGGATAAGAATCCATTCCCACATACATGTAACTGCGAGTTGTTTTCTTGTGACAGCAGATTTCAGATCTTAGGAATTACTAAAGCTTTTGATAGTGTATTATTACTGGAAAATTGTGTCTGGCTCCCAAAGCATTACTGCTGCACTTTGTTTCAAGGGTGGCACAGTGACACAGTGGGTAGCATGTTGCCTCACACCTCCAGAGCTGGGAGTTTGAATGCCACCTCTGCACTGTGTGTGTGGAGTGTGTTTGTTCTCCCCATTTTGCATGGGTTTCCTGTAGGTATACCAGTTTCCTCCTATAGTTCATTGATGTCAAGTCAGTCTACCTAAATTGCCCATACTGTGTGATTGTGTGTATGTACAACATGCAATGACCTGGCAGCCCATCCAGTGTGTCCCCCCTATAATGCTTGGCCCAGACTTCAGACCCCCATGCAACTCTGCAGGGGAAAGTGGTTGTAAGATAGATGCATGTTAGGGCCAGCTCCTTAGTTGTCATGCTTTTGAAAAATTAGTGTTCAAATTTGCTATCTGGCATTTTTTCTACCGTCTTCTTTTTATTCTAGAATATACAGGCAACACACATTATCATGTCATCTTGCACTCTTTAGAACAAAGTGGGCGAATGAAAATGATGTGTGGTGTAAAATTCTAATGAAGGGCTCCCAGGTGTGAGTTGTGCTCGTCGTCACCAGTTTTCCCTCTCTTCACCGCAACTGTCTGGGGAATGTATTTGAACAAATAAAATACCTCTTGTAGCCGGGCTCATAACACTGTTAATTAATGTAGCAGACGTTAAGAAACTGTAGGGGAACAGCAAGTCTCAATTACCCTGGGAACAGGCAAGCACAGTTTTACCATTTGTTATATTAAGTATTAGGAATTAGTACCATCCAGGTATAATTAAAATTTTTTCAACCTTCACCAGCAACATGTGGAAAGTTATTAATTTCCTTTTCAAACTCCTTTGTGAATTAACATATGGCAGAATGTTGCTGAAGGTAAACTAAGTAACAAAAATGTAGAGGGTACAGATAGATCTTAAATACTTATAATTTATAGGAGATTAATTTGTTCAATGTGCCATGAGTTTTTCAAAAGTGTGTTTGAACTGAAATGTTCTATTAGTATTAAAATTCCATTTTTATCAAATACATGTCAGAAGATATTATTTTGGCATAATAGTATGGGATATATTGAGATATATGATAGAAATCTGAATTAAACAGATCTATATGAACTTTGTATTTGTAATTATGAACATTGATACCTTATGACAAGGCTGTCAAAGCAATGAATATTACCTTTTACAACCAGTGACAAGTCATTGCTGATATAAAGGCTTAGCCATAAAATTTTGACATGTTCTTCAGAAGAAGGTCATATTCAGGTTGGAACTTTTCCCAATATACAAAATAAAGTTTTAGTGCAATTGCATTGCCGATACACAATTCGACAGACCTCTGAAGGGGTCAAGGACAGTTTTTAACTGAGCTCACAAAATCCCTAAAATGTATACACAATTAACTTTTTTCAGGCTCTCAGTGTGGTATTTAGAGTCCTCAAATTAATTAAGTTGTGCTCATGTTTTGGTTATTTGTGTTCCTACCTAAAGACATTGTGCCTGCAATGCGAGAAGCTGGAGTGAAGTGCATGAAGAGATTTACGGTAGTTAATTTGCTCAGATCTTTGTCAAAATGCATGTCTCCCATTCCAGCTTGACCGTATTCTGCAAGACCTGACATTTGTCCAAACAAAGTTTCAACCAATTGTCTGATTCCAAATTTATTCTTTAGTACTTTTCTTAATGGACAAAAACTACAGGTGGTTCTAATTTAGTTACTATTCACATATTTATGCAACAGGCAGGTTTTTTATGAATATACCTTTTATTTTAATTCAGTAACAATTTATTTACAACTAGTACTTGCGCACTTGAAAACTATGGCTTGACCACAGTTCCAGGACTTCATTTTCTGGCTCTAAGGGGATATTTTCTTTAAGGAAGAACACCATTAACCAAGATTTGAACACAACTTAATTCAATATCTCAAAATAGCAAACTGAGAGCACAAAATGAAAATCACATGCACATTTTACAGATTTTATAAGATCAATTTAGTGTTTTGTATGTTAAACTAAATTGTGCACACAATTTAGTATATCATGTGCACAAACTAAAAAAAAACTCTTTATGCCCTCTCCAGTACTCTGTACGATTCATAACAAAACATTTGAAAGATGTTGGATAATTACAGATATATAATAATAATATTATAATAATAAATATAAATAATCTGTAATATAACTGACTGTGGGCAGCATAGTGGTGCAATGGCTAACACAGCTGCTTCAAACCTCTGGAGACCTTGGTTCCAGTCTCTGCCCTGGCTCTAAGTGGAGCTGATAAATGATAATGATAAATCCATTATTTGCCATTTGCACAAGTACATTGGAATCCTTTCTTGTCACCTAACCCATCTTGCTCGTCATACTTGGGGGTCACAGCGCAGGGTTAGCCAACGTGTGGTGCTCCAAGAGCTGGGAGTTAAGGGTCATGCTCAAGGTCCTTTGGACATGTGACTGTTTTGCCGAGGCCAGGCTCAAACCAGAAATCTTCTGATCACAAACACAGAGACTGAACCACTCACCACATGTCTGATGAGTTGGTCCTGGGATATTCCCTGCCTAGTGCCTATAGGCTCCAGGCCCCTGTGACTCTGCTTACTGTAAGTGAAGCAGGTACAGAGGATGGGTGGATAATGCTGTCAGTGCCTAATATGACATGTACACTTTGTGGCCATTTTATTAGGTGCTTGTTTACGCAACAACCTGTTCCTGCAAACAGCAAATCGTATACAGCCTGCAGTTCAGTCAAGGGTCATTCAAAAGGCTCATTTAATGTGTGTCTAAACAGTGGAACAGTTGTGACCAGGAGTATTGAAATGCTACATTCCTATTTATAATAATTATCCATCTACCTTGAAATTTCTAATATAGTACAGGATTTCACAGTGATCTGGATATTAATTTCCAGTGTTTCAACTGCCAGCATTGCTCCAGTATCTGGCAAATTTTGACAGACAGTTTGATCAAAATGTCGTTTTTACCCTGGACGTGGTATTTACATTTTTTTAAATTTTTTTTTTTAATCAAAATATTTTGCCACAGACACAGATGAGTCTTGCCATGGACATGTTTGTTCATGTACAGACAGGTTGAGGATCCTTGGTGACAAAAGTAATTTTAAACATGACATAATCATCAGTGTCATACACGGTGGTTCCAGAATTTAAGAAATAGCCACCCTCCTGTCCAGAGTTTACTGAAGATGGTGGATTAAATAAAAAAAAAAAAACATCCAGTCACCAGAGTTAGAGGAGAATGGTCTGATTGGTTAAAGTTAACAGAAAGGCCACAAATGCTAAAATTCAACACTCAGTAAAACAATTCTGTGAAGAAAGGCATCACCAAACATGCAACTTCTAATCTTGAAATGGCTCTGGAGAAGAAAGTGTGTCCTACCTGGGACTATGTAGGGGTATCTAATAAAGACTCATCTGAGTGTATGTGGGGCTAGCTGAGCATGTAATCAGGATGAAGCACCATCTGCTGGACAGCATTTCTTTTGCATTTCAATTATCACTTGGATAACATTAATGTAAAAACCAGGTACTGTACAATGAATGTTAGTTTTTTAAACAGAAGGTGCTTGACAGTTGTGCCACTGGTACCTTTTATTGTTGGCTTATTAATTTACTGGCAGCTCCACTGAAATAGGACACTTCTCATTGCATGGAGTTAGGTTTTTTAAAAGTTATCTGGCTACTGCTATAATGTGTCAAGTTTCGACAAATTTTTTAAAGCAATTTCTCACACTTTCAGAATAAGAATTTTGAGATAATATGCTGTTATATTTTATGCCATTTCCAAGGTATTTATATTTTAATTAATTTTGTATTGTTTCTGGTATAATAGATGCCTACACAATTCATTATTCTTACTAAGGTATGTTTTAAAATAGGCTAAAAGTTAAGTAGTTTCAGCTAACTGGGAATCACCTATCTGTTACAAGTAATAAAAACACTTTCCTAAATTGGTTTTAAAAAAAGAAATCCGCTTATAGTATTTTGTTCAATTTTTTGTCTTACAGTGCCACCTAAAGTCCAGTGTCAGAGAGCATGCACAGACATTGAAATGCTACATTCCTATGTATAATAATTATCCATCCATCTTGAAATTTTTTACCTAGTACAGGATTTCACAGTGATCTGGATATTAATTTCCAGTGTTTCAATTGCCAGCATTGCTCCAGTATCTGGAATAATAAGACTGAATACTAATAAAACACTATTATGGCATATACTGAAAAATATTCTATTCACGAATATATTCGGGGAACCAAGAAGCATCCTGAAAGGCACATTTGTAATTCAGGGGTTATTTAAATGTAAGCTGCAATTGTTATATTCAAATCACCAACTAACTTGAACATAATATTTGTATTGTATATATTTAATTTATAAAGACACCAATTTATACTCAAAGGAGTGCCACCTTAGCATTGTAAAACGATAACACACCCAGCTGAGCCATACTCGGAAGGATTATTTAATTATGATAAATCTAATGCTATATACAGAAAACCCTATTTACCTGACCACCAGAGGACACTGTCTACTTTACTTACTATCCCACATCCTTTCCATTAATATGGGCATATTTCTTTTTCTGGTAAGGAGTAATTGAAAATGGAGCAGAACAGTAGCCGCACCCTGCCAGGGTTGAGGGGTTTGAATCCCTCCTCTCCTCTTATCTCTGTCTGTGCAGTTTGCAGGTTCTCCACACAATACATGAGTTTCCTCTGGTTTCCTCGTGTGGTACAAAGGCATGCTGTTAGACTATTTTGCATCAATTGTGTTACATTTACATTCATAGCGGACATGTTTTCTCTGAAGAAAAATATGAGTTTGGGAAATCTGGGGTCAGACAGGAGGGTCAGCCAGTGTCCCTGGAGCAGTTAAAGGCCCTACTCAAGGTAGTAGGGACAGCATGTGGCTCAGTGGGCTAAGCCTTGTGCTTGTGATCATAAGGTCGCCGGTTTAAACCTAGCTTCAGCATATCTGTGGGTCCTTGAGCAAGGTCCTTAACCCCTGGGTGCCCCAACAGGTGGCTGCCCTTCATGGACAGCTTACAAAGAGCAAGTTGAGGGAGGTGTAGACAATTTCCCCAAGGGGATCAATAAAGCTTTAATTATTATTATTATTAGTGATATGAATGCCAGCCAGGGGATGTGAACCCACGGCAATTCAAACAATGGCACAGATTCCTAACCCACTGAGCAACACACCGCCATCTAGCTTCAAGTTGTGTATGACTGCATGAATGAGTGTGCGTATGTATAGGTACTGTTATTGACTAGCATCTGGACCCATGTCTTCACTCTGTGCTGGCAGTTCCAGCTGAAGAAAAACAACCCCAAAGCATGATGCTGCCACCACCATGCTTCACTGTGGGCATGTAGATGTTTTGGTGATGTGCAGTGTTGTTTTTGCTCCAAACATATCTTTTGAAATTGTGGCCAGAGAGCTTCAACTTTGGGTTCATCAGACTATAGCACATTTTCCCACATGCTTTTTGAAGATTTAATGATTTTGCTTGACAAATATAGCGGGGCTTGGACAAATTTTTTTGGCCACAATTCCAGAAAGTATGTCTAGCACAAAAACAGCACTGTAAATCACCAGAAGAATGCCATACCTAAGGTGAAGCATGGTGGTGGCAGCATCATTCTTTGGGGTTGTTTTTCTTAAATGGGAACTGGAGCTTTAGTCAAGGTGGAGGGAATTATGAACAGTTCCAAATTTTGGTCCAAAACCTTTAGTTGTCTGCTAGAAAGCATGCATGTTGTTAGACTCCTGCGCAAGAAGACTGAATGGTGCAATTAAATCATAAGGTGCTTCCAAAAAGTATTAGTTTTTGGAGTGTACACTTATGCAACCATATTATTGTATATATATTTTTCCCCAGACAGACTTGTTTGTTTGTCAATTGAATTGTACAAGTTATAGGTCACATTAACCCTTTCAACCCTATCAATTTTGAATGTTTTTCTATACTCTTGATTTTAGGTTTATTAATTGGTATTCTTTTCAGGACATTCTGGGCTTCTCAGATATGTCAGTTTGATGAGTAAATGCTGACAGTCTTGATATCATCCTTTTATGAGAAAAAAACTACTTACGCCTACTGAAATTTCTCAATTATTAGTCTCATATAAAGATTTGCAGGCACTACAAATACAATCATATAAATGTTGAGATTAGAGTCTCTATGAAGTGGGAATGCAGGAGCTTCATTGGCGGTCTTTCTATGACTTAATATTGTAAAGGAATACATGGATAGTGACAGGTGGAAATTAATATCTTTCTTTTATATGTATATATACAGTGGTACCTCGGTTCTCGAACTCAATCCGTTCCGGACTCCGGATCGAATTCTAAAAAGTTCGAGTTCTGATCGAATTTTTCACATAAGAAATAATGGAAAACCAATTAATTGCTTCCTGGCCCCCAAAATGACACCTAAATATGTGTTTTTTTTATAGCATTTAAACACAAAATGAACAGGATAAAACAAGAAGAGCATTTTTTTCTTAATGGCTTCCAAAACGATAAAGAT
>JAODLC010000028.1:7858066-7873425 GCA_026781145.1 Hippopotamyrus pictus | reverse complement strand
CAGTTTAAATGGACTTCATATTCGCTCACTTACATTTTGCCCAGACTACCTTAAATCCAACAAGTTACCCCGATAAGCCAGTAACCACGCTTCGTAGTACAGGCCCAGGTCGTGGGAAATTGTAGTCCCTAGGAATTTAAAAGATTCAACAGCGCTGACAGTTGTATGGTTATGGGTGAAACACTAGGTGGGGGATTTTGCCTGAAGTCCACCACCATCCCAACAGTTTTTTGGGCATTAAGTTCCAGGTTGAACAACACCATGTTGTCAACTGCTTGATCTCCACTCTGTATGCTGACTCGTTGCTGTTCTGAATCAGTCCAACCAGGGTTATATCATCTGCAAACTTAATGTGTTTTACAGTGGGGTTCCCTGATGTGCAATTGTTTGTGTACAGAGAGAAGAGCAAAGTAGAAAGCATGCAGCCCTGCGGTGCTCTAGTGCTGATGGTTCATGGTTCTGAGGTGTGTTTGCCCATTCTCACACGTTGTGTTCTGTTTGTGAGCAGGCTGTAGATCCACATGCATAGTGGTTCAGGCACGGATAATTGTGAGAGTTTAGTCCGCATTAGCTCTGGGAGAATAGTAATAAATGCAGAGCTATAGTCCACAAACAGAATCCTAACATATATCTCACGCAGCTCAAACTAAGGCTGATAACACTTGCCCAGCAAATTCATTCCCAATATTCCTGGTGTTTCAGACTTATGCCCTTGGAGTGTCACATTCTCCAGGTCCTTTACAATCAAAATTCCCATCCCCAAAATACACAGCCCCAGCACCACCACATAAAACTCTATATAGCCAATATACGGTATATCTAACCCATTGGCAGCCTTAAGCCTCAGGTGCAAGAAATGCTTCCAAAAGAAACTCTCAGTTATGGTACTTACCATTGACCCAGGATCAATCAAATAGGGAACCACTACACTTCCAACAGACACACTGACAGTACCAGGCTATATGCCCAGGTCTATCCCATCTAAGGCAAATAGGCTGACCATCAGAGGCAGGCTGGAGGAGCCTGAGGCTTATCACTATAAGCAGATGAACCCCAACCATGACCAGTCTGGGCCTCCTCTACCGATCTGATGGCTTCACATTGGACATCCAAGAGTGACAAACCCTCCATCAGCCCATACCAACCTGTTAAGCTTGCTCCGTAGTGTATGATCCCAAACATTCTCACAAAACTGATCTCAACATCGGCTACAAGTAGTACTGCCAGCAACACTAGTATGCTGAGAAGTTGCACTACTATTAGCAATATCACTCAGTTTTAGTATCACAATTTTTATCTTTTTTTAATTTAACTAGTATTGTTAGGACACAAAACTCACCAGGAGGAAATGGGAAGTGAATTGAAAATTGATAAGTAGTACTCTTAACTCTTAATAATAATGTTCAATTGAAAGAGTCAAGTTAATTTTATTGCTTAATATGGAATTTTATTGTAAAATCTGCAGGGTAAAAAACTACAATAAAGTTTTTTTTTACTTAACAATAGCAATTCAATTCAAGAAAATCCTTCATTCCTGAAGCTAGAGCTATTTATGTCAAGTTAGATTAGGAGCACGGAACTGAAGGTCTGCTGTGGCCCATATTTGAAGGCAAACTGAAGCTCATCCCGCATGATGTAGCTGTTGTTTAGTAATTTCCTAAAAACTGATGAATAATTCAGAGGAATTCAGTTGAATTCGATGAAAATAAGATAAGCCATAAAATGGACAATAATAAACAATAAAAGTAAAGGTAGCAGAAAAAAAACATTCCATTAAGTGTTGATCTAAGATATCTGGAAGGAGAAGTACAACAAAAAGCACATACACTGCACTAATGTATTCCTTATAAAGAATTGATTGTTATAGACTTTATGTAACTTATCATGTGATATGTAAAATGAATAAATATCAATTATAAATATATAATGATGTCAGTAAATGGTAAAATAATGTAAATAACTTCTCAAGGATTTTTAACATATCACAAGCTCCTTTTTCCATCTTTGTAAACTAGAGGAGCCTTACATATGTACTAAATAAAACCTAGATTTGTGTTGTGTGCAAGGATCAAGCATTTGTTTATTTCATTTTTAAAGTGTATTTTGCAAAGCTTAAATTAAAGCATTTCTCAATTTGCTTTCTACCATAACACCATCTGTCGAGTGGAAATTCAGAATGTTCCACCACATACAGATCATTTTCTTTTAATAGACCAAGCATGATAAGCCAGTCCTTTTTCACTCAGTTCTACAGCTTTAGGGACATCTGTGACACATTTTTTGCAGTTCTATCTGACAGCCTTGCAAACCCACATAACACAGTGTTAGAAGCCATGTCCTGTCACTTACTTCAGTACATCGCCTCACTATATGCCAGCATGAACAATTCCAGTTCATAGTTCATCTTCATTAATTGCATATGATTAATTCAAACAGAGTCTGTGATAATTATGTTTTATTTGGATTTTTCAATAGATATCCTTGTATATATAATAATACTGCAGTATATATGTGCTTTTGTGTGTGTGTATGTGTGTATATATATATATATATGTGTGTGTGTGTGTGTGTATATATATATAGGTGTGTGTGTGTGTGTGTGTATGTGTGTGTATATATATATATATATATATACACACACACCCACAAACACACACACAAAACCTTTCCAAATTCCCTGGAAAAAAATCAGGTCACATGCACAATATTAATGCAAGACATCTGTTTTGATATTAATTCATTAATAAATATAAAACTATTACAATGGAGTATGTGACAATGCTTTGCAAAAATTAAGCACTGAAAACTTTCTGCAAACCACAGGGGAAGGCAACTGTATAATTCTATTACTTCGATAAAAGCTATTTGTTTGATTGTTTAATTTTTACCCAAATGTTCTAATGTCATGGTAAAAAAGGGCCAGCAAGTCAACCTCATTTGTCCACATAAGAATAAAATCTGCTATTAGGCAGTTTATGGATATCATTTTGTGAAACGGTGATTCACTGATGTTTTAAAAGACTGTTCTGCCCAGTATCTAGGAGCAGTAACTGGTGATTGACTGGATATAATGGAATCAGATGAATGTGCTTTGCGTGCCTGTCAAACATCTGCTGCTGCAAAAATACTCATAACACTTTTCGTTTATACTCTACTCCTCTGTTTACTCTTAACACTTGATTAATTGTTGCAGCAGAACCTGCTTTGTTAATTGCTATGCTTTCTTGTACTAAGTTGTATAATATTTTTTCAGGCATATTCAGCTAACTTGGAATAATTGGGTGATGCACTATACATGGAATGCATTTACATTAATTACTTGTTTTTAAATATATTTTCAATAAACAACACAAGGAAAATGAGAGAAGGAAACTGAGTTTTGTAAGCAAGTTTTACCATAAAAGAAGTAAAAATGACTAACCTGTAAAAATACATCCATCTTATTCCTGTATTGCTACCGGTGGCTACCAAGTTATTGGTACTAGTTTACAGATTTGAGTAGTACTGAGATAAACTAGTCATTGGATACAAATATTAACATCTCTGATGATTTGCATTCGTGTAAATTGTTGACTGTGATATCACAGAATTGAGTACAATATCACTTTTATAAAATATTTTCACCAAAGTATTAAAATGTAAAAATTGAATGGAATTTTAGCTTTATTCATTTTAAAACATTTTATAAAGAATACTGATTATAATGAATTTCTGTGAATGTCTGTATGACAGACAATATCACGAATAAGACAAAAAAACTAGCCAGCTGACCTAAAAAATATAGCTATTTTTGGTTTAGTTAATAACAATGATATATTTAAGCAATAACATACGAGAAGGAGTGCGGTTGTACTACAATATATCACGGCTATGATTCGTTTATAGGAGCGTGAAGGGGGGCATTGTAGGATAGTGAAGGGAGCACAGTGAAGACAATCACAGCCATGATATATTGGAGTATAACCGCACTCCATCTTGTATGTTATTACTTTGATATACAACAGTTCATCGAGTAGCATTTATAAGGTATCAGTAATAAGATACAGCATATATTGTTTATTTATTTAAACATTTACGGGCCTCCACAAAAAAAAAAATAGTTCCTGTAATGTCAGCAAAAGTGGGATGGGCTATCATGTCCAAACCTTCTGCATACCCGGAAAATTCAGTCCATAACCGATATAGTTTTGTCTAATTTCACCGGTGCAGCTTATTAGCAGAATAACTTTGCACTGTAAATTAAAACCATGCCGCAGATCTAATAAATAAAATATTTGGTGGGATTTGAATATCCTGGCATGCTCGCAAGCCTTGTATATAGCTCTGTGTATGTCCTTTAAATAGTCCTTTTATGTATTTGTTAGTGTTATTACTTGTGCTGCTGACTGTCTTGTGTACCATTACCTGTGTCATATGTGTAATCCTGACATGCTGTGGTATTGTATAATTACCCTACTGTGTGTGAGCCTTCCGTCTAGTGTGTGGCCTCCCTGTATTTGAGTGCCATGTTTTCCTCTGTGTGTTGTTGCTTACTGCATGGTCCTTGTAAGGACTGCATATAAAGAGCAACTTCATTTGAAACCGTGTCCTCTCATTATTCGCCGTCGCTGCCATGATGCCTCGGTCAGCCAAGCGTCACACTGGTGTCAGAAGTGGGATGCCAGAAGCAGTCCCACTGGTGCTGCTGGAGTGGGTGCTCATCACTGGCTATGCTGCTGCCTGGAAGCCTCCCCCAAGCCCACCAGTGGATGAACTAGGAGTGGCACAGTGACAAAGGTGCCACACTGTCCTCCTGGAGTGCCCTGGACATGTGCGGCACGACCTCAAGCCACTCCTGCCAGGCTGCTGTACGTTTGCCGGGGACAATGCCAGCGAAGAAGAAAGGCAGGTACCTCGGCAGACTCCAACCGCTCACCAGTCATCAAGTGCTTGCCACTGGCCAACTGCGACAAGCCGCGGCGTGATCCCAGCTGTGAGCATGACCAGCAGAGGGAGCAGAATGAGGTTGTTCTCCTCAGTTGTGAGGAAGCATGCCACAGCTACAAGGCCCGGCTAGCTCGGGAGCCCCTCCAACTGAACGAGCAGCGGGAGCGAGACCATCAGGACTGGGAGCAGCTGTGGGAGTCCACAGAGCAGGAGCGGCGGGAGCTGGAGCAGCTGTGCAGCAAGCTGGCCAGCTGGAAGGGAGAGCTGACCGCAAGAGGAGCCTGGCCGAAGCAGTGGAGGTGGCATTGTATGGTCACGATATGGCGCTACTCGGCCAGGAGGAGGCATGTTGTGGGTTGGAGGCCTGGCTGGCTCAGGAGTGCCACGAGCTGCAGAAGGTGGAAGTCGCACTGCATAGCCACAAGGAAGCATGCCACACTCTGGAGGTCCAGCTAACAGAGGGCCTCCACAATTGGCGGGAGGAGAAGGCCCTTTTGGCATGCCTGCGAGAGGCCACCTGAGATGTGGAGCAGTAGTGGCTATACTGGGCCGCCTGACCCATGGCAGGACCAGCCAACCACACAACATCGGGACCCGCCCCCCTAAATGGGGGAGAAAGAAGGGCTGGGGCCAGGAGGAGGCTGCATCACCGGCGGTCTCCAGTTTCCCTGTGTGTTGGCCCCCGGAGAAGAGGGCCTGGTTCTGGGAGTCATTGGGATTGGTGTTCCCTGGCCAGGAGGACCCTCTGAAAGGGGACTGATGCACCGGCGGCTACCACCAGACCATCAGTACAAAGGTGAGGACGGGAAGTGGTGGTCGCCTGGACCACTGACCTTTTGGGGGGGGGGGCAGTGTAGCATTGGCAGGATTCAGTTGATATCCTAGCATGCTCACAAGCCTTGTATATAGCCCTTGTATGTATTTGTAGTTACCCAACTGTAGCGTTTACTATTACCTGTGTGATATGTGTAATCCTGAGGTGTTCTAGTGTTGTGTAATTACCCTAGCATGTGTAAGTCTTGTATAAACCATGTGTGTGACCTCCCCGCATTTGTGGGCCGTGTTTGCCTCCTTGTATTAATGCTTTTAAGGACTGCATATAAAGAGCAACTTTGAAACCGTCTCCTCTCATCATTTGCCGTCACTACCACAACACCTCGGTCAACAAAGCACCACAATATTTTGGCGCTTGAGTGGCAAAGAGATCATGAAGCAGACAGCAAAGTTCAGTTATTAGCAGACTCTTTTATTGTACGACCCTTAAAAGGACAGCGGTAAAACAACGAGCGAGAATAAAACAAAAACTCACACATACAGATGGGGAGCCTTTACAGAGACAAAACTGGATACAGGCAATAGAGACAACGAGTCATACTCTGAAAACTTTTTGTTCCGTTCGGCAGCTTAATAAAACATTAAAATCCAAAACAGATAAATCCAATTAAACGGAATACATATGAACCTTTACTTTACTCTCACTTCCACTTAAGTTCATTTTTGAAACTGGTGGAAATGCAGGCAGGCACCGTGCAAGATCCATCCCAGCACCAGCTCTGTGTGGGTGGAAATGAGGCACATGAAACAGTTTTTAGATGTGAAGCAGATTGGTACAGCTGATGTGAAATGTCTGAGTGCGGTTATACTCTGATAACAGCACTCACAGAATGCCTTTTATCCAATCAGATTTCTTGGTCGGAACTAACTGTTGTATACTTCAGGTTTTGATACTGGAATATTTTGCAAATGTTTTTACACCACTCAAACTACTATGAAATCCCAGTTTAAGATCTGTGGTTCACAGTGATAGCATTTATAGCAATGACGTAAACAGTCAACTGTTATTTCAGTGATATTAGCACACTTTAAACATGCTCCCACCAAAAAGCAGCGAGGAACATAATTATCCAATTTATTTATCAACATTTCTGACTGGAATAGTCTTTAGTTCCCCTAGACCCTGACCAAAATGAGCAGTTAAAATGTGGATGGATTTATGAACATTTCGTAGAATGGCAACTGGTCCTGAAATAAACCAGGAAAACAGTTTGAGGCGTTTTCTGGATATAACTCCGTTTTTATGAATAGAAAGAGAATTGCAAGGTAGTTTAATGGCTTTTGTGATCTGTGCGGAGATAGCATGCCCCCCCTGTGTCACATAGGCTTCCTCCGGCAGGCAATCCAGTGATGTGCAGCTAGGCTAATTGGCATCTCTCTATTGCAGTGTGTGAGTGTGTACCTACATGTATCCTGAGATGGTAATATATACCGATATTTAACTTTTTGTAATCTTCAGTACTATTGCCCATCCCTAATCTAATCTATTCATCTGAAACATTGTTTAATCTTGCAAGAGCATATGTAATTTTGTACATTTGAGATCATAAGCTACGTTCACATCAATTATTTCAAAGAGGGATATTTGATAGGCTAATATAGGCTGCTAGCCTATAGACAGGCTTTTAAACTAAATAAATAAATGGAAACCTCAAATCTTTCTATTTTTTTTTTTTTTTTAATTTTCAGTTAGTTTTAGAGCTTGGTATTTTAATTTTAGTTTAGTTTTTGATAATATTGTACTGTTGGGTTTGTTTTAATTTAAGAAGTACTTTTGTTTGAATATTCATTAACAACAATTGCATTGATCCCCATGGGGAAATTCTTTTCTACCTACCCCATCTTGCTCTACGTCATACAGACACATACGTAGATGTGAGCAAGCATGGCAGTGAAGGGCAGCCACCAGCAGTAATGCCCATGGAGCTGGGGGTTAAGGGCTTTACTCATGGGCCCACAGACGTGTATATTTCGCCAAGGCCAGGTTCAAATGGGTCACCTTCCGATCTCAGGCACAGAGGCTTAGTTCACTGAGCCACAAACTGCCACACATTACCCTTTTGTTCTCCCGCAGTCCACAGACATTAGTGTGTATGTGTCCTGAGATTCACTGGCATCCTATCCTAGGTGTGCACTAGCCTTGTCCTATATTCTGCCTGTTAAATGCTCCTGGCCATCCTGATCAGGGTAAATGATAATGACCTTCTATAGCACTCACTGAAATGCTTATGTGACATTTTCGTGTTTGTTAGATGCATTTCTGAATTTCTAAGGCCACCAATCATCTCGGTTTCTTTCTGATATGATGTCATGTGCACTGTTGCCCAGGAGCACTTATTCTTAATACAGCCCTGGTTTAACCACCACGAATTGATGCTACAATCATTCTTCAGTATCTGCTTTCAGAGTTTCAAGAAACTGAGTGTAAATTACCCCTACCTCCAAACATTTAAAAAAAAAACTATATATTTTACTTGTATAATATATTGAAAAATCTTTTTCAATTTTATGATGCTTAAATATGTATTAGTACAAGTTATCTGCCGGGACTGTCCCCAGCCACAGTATTCCTGCTTTGGCATTACTCATATAACTGTATTAGTTTGTCTAAATCTCTGCTACCAGTCTGCATCTGTATCTCCATTCACAGCAAAGAACCTCCTCCTGCCCTTCCAAGAGTGGTTGCTATGAAACACTTACACAACTGATTTACCCATTGCATACTAATGTGTGGAATATTCATCTTTTTTGTTTGCATAATAAATATGTTTTTTTCTCTTTTTTTTGTCTAAGCTCATCTGCACGGCAGAGGCTGGAAGGGGAAACAAAGCGGTGACATGAACTGCCGAAGGCCCTGTGTATGCTGCAATCATTCTTCAGTACCTGCTTTCAGAGTTTCAAGAAACTGACTGTAAATTACCCCTACCTCCGCACACTGTTTTTTAATTACATCCCTGCCTACAACAAAAGGTCCATTCATGTGTAGATGAAGATGGACTATGCATGTTTAGTTGAAAGAATCCATGTTTTGGTTAATCTCTATCAAAAGAACAGCTGGGTTGCCACTTTCTCTCAAATTAGATTTTACTGAACAGCACATTGGAAAATTCATGCATGCATCTATACAGCTTGTTCATTAATTCATTATAGAGAGGACTCATTATGGTTACATAAAAAGTCACATTTATGCAGTTAAAAAGAAAGGAAAGGAGGTATAGAACTTACTATAACTGCAAATGCTGTAGGGTAAAATGGCTAAAAATGTTTCCAACACATAAATGGAATAAATATATTTATAGTGAATAAAATATTGATAAGTTAATTATTAAAAAATACTTAAATGTCTGTACCAGAGTTTGAAAATAGGGGAACAAATGAAAAAAATTTAAAATGCATTTGTGTCAACAATGCAGTTTTGTGTAAGTATAATAGATGTACACTGTACAGCCTTAATTGTACATGCCTTAATTAACACCATAAGTTTTTGTAGCATCCACACTAATCATTGCTATTATAAGAGACCGATAATCGTCCTCTTATTCAGGTGAATTCATTTTTGGAAACTATTGAGACAATCAAACTAGCAATAACCGAAGCAAATTAAATCAGAAGAAAATATGAAAAGGTTAAATAAAAAATGAAAGCTGCTGAAAGCAAGATCTGGTGTGCTTTCTCTTTTCTTTAACAGTTATGCTTTCTATTTATTTTTTTTATTTTCTTATTTAAAAAGTCAGCCTTCTTCTACGATAACACATCAGTCAATTATACTCAACGTATCATATGAGCCACTATGAAGTGATCAGACAGTAACTTTGACCCCTGACCTCTCTTTTCTAGCTAGCTGAGGATGAGAAACTGCAGTTCATTGCAAAAACATCAAATGCTCTGAATGTTCATATATTATATATGACTATAATAAATGCACCAATAAATCATTCTATCACTGTGAAACCCAAGATCATTTCAGTTTTAAGAATGTTTGCTGATTAAAGAAATTATGTTTATCCCCAGATCACTGTTTTATTTGGATGGTTCAGTCAGATTCATCACAGCCCTCCATCTTACCTCTTAATGAATTCATCCATCTCTCCATTTTCCTCCTCAAGAATGGGCTGGGGGAAATATGTAGTCATTTATTATTATTATTATTATTATTATTATTATTATTATTATTATTATTATTATTGTTGTTGTTGTTGTTGTTGCTGTAACTGTTAACATGATATTTACAGCAAATGCTCAGCATTTTAAATGTCTGATTTGGATTTATTCAGAAGAAAAAGTCAAAGACACTAGCAAACAACCCCCTTGTGTTTCGTTTTTCCAATGGTGTTCAGGCGTTCTAGATTCTGGGATTTGCCACATTTCAGATTAACAGGCACATTTTATCACTCTGTAGACAACTCAATTTTCATTGAGGGACACCAAGGGGGTGACAACTCAAGGCCGGAGTGCCGACATGGAGACCCCAGTGAGTAGAGCACTGTAGCTGATAATTAGACTTGCCTGTCCTTGGGGTCAAAGAGACAGAATTATTTGGCTTGTGTAGACAGCAATTTCTTCAACCCACATGAGATGAGATATCACAAGCTGTTACAAATGTGCATCAAGAAGCCATCCTCTCTGGGTGAGAATCAATCCTCTATTCCCCACAGCATTCTGAATATTGAAAGCAACTACTAACTAGGGAATGTATCATTTAATTTGACTTCCTTCAAGGGAAAATCTCACATAGCTTTCCATTTCAGAGGTTAGTTCACAGTTCCCACCGCCTAATAATCATGCCTATTTTTTTATAAGAGAAGAAGAATAAACGTGTTCTGGCTTCTAGTCTTATAGTAGGTACACGTAATAACACATGATAATAGCAAAATAACATGAAAAGTTCCTCCAACACAATAAGGGGGAGGGGCTGTTATGCATGTATGAGTACTTGCTTAGCTATACTGAAGACAAAGTTTGCTAATTTGTGGGTAGCAAATCCTTAAAAAAAGAGTCCCTTCGAGACAATAATTTTCATCTGCTTGGATTGGACATTACGGGAAGCTATCCAAATGAAAGACAAATGATCTACACACCTATACCAGTTAAATGCAAAAGTCAGTTGTTAAAAATACAGCAATGAAAGCAAATGAGGATAGGATCTTCATAAGATCTAGTGAATTCCCAATGAATCAGCATATGTTGATTACATTCCTTGTAATTTTATGTCAAAGAGCATTGCTTTAGTTAAACACTGTTATTAGATATGTAGCTTCCAGATGTCCTGGGCCATTTTTTTCTTTAATAATTAGAGAAACGTAAACAAATCTTACTTGTATATTGATCATCGTCATTGATAAGCCTATAAAAATAAAAGTATGTTATTATTTATGAAATAATACTTCTATTCACTAAATAATACCTAACAGCAAACAATATACCTGTCCAACCCTGAACAGATCCACAAAAACAAAAATCGTTTGAGTTGTCATTGAGAAAAAAAAAAAAAATATATAAAGTCAAACTTTATATTGACTGTTCCTTAATGATTCAGTATTTAGTCTGCAGTCCTCAAAATGTCTTTGGGAGTTTCAGTGGTTAACCAGTAAAATTTGCATTGAAAATTGCATCTTTTGGTTCAGTACCCTGCCTGCTGTACTTATGTTTTTCAGTTTGGCATCTGGCAACTTTGAAACAAGATGGAAGAGGAAATGTCTGAATTTGTTACAGGCTGTGTTTTTACTGCAACAAGAAACAAAGGGACAAAAAGTTATCAAGACAAGCTGCAGTTTAGCATAGATTTAGGGATTTGAAAAGGTGCATGGAAAGACGGGCATTGATGTATGGGAGAAGAAGGTAATGGAGGACGGATGTGTAATTATGCTATTTTTGCTGCCGGGAGCTCAGTGTGGGAGAGAGGAATTAGCATCACACCTGTGTTTAATTTACTAAATTAGCTTGTATAATTCTAGCTCTGTTTGGATGGAAGAATTGTGTTGGTTGTTGGGGGAGGCTGTTGAGCAACAGAAGTCAAAGAAGTTTAGAGCTGCTTTAGACTCAGTTTAGGGGAGGACAGAAATCACATATAGTCTCAAATGCTGCTTCGGTATCATATCCTACTGTCAAACGGTACCCACTAAGAAGGAGCTAGTTTAGAGATCTAGTAAATGAAGCCAAAATTAAAATCTTAATATTAAAATTTAATTGCATTAAGTTTTAGTATTAAAATCTTACAGGTTTCATGGGATAATATTTTTAGCCAGTTTCTTTTAGGATAAATTTCTTGTAATATTATAAACAAGAACCTAGAGTCCAATATATCAATCATATAAGCATCCTTAAAACAGTTTGAGGCAAATCTTACTGAAATAGAAAACACAGTTTTTATTCATAATGTGCGTACTGAACATCTACACCTATCATTTAAACAGTCTTATGTTTGTACATTTACTACTGGCCAATTTAAATCACAGTAAAATAGCAGCCATTTTCTTTCCAATTGAGCATTATAATCTTCTACATATATACTATATAAATATAAAAATATCCAACCTTTAAAGTGGTGTATAGTCTGAGTTTTTGAGGTTCATTTATTTCAGAATAGACTGACAATAAGATCATATAATGCCACACTGAATTTCAATTCAAAACCCATAAATTTCAACTTTAACCAAAATGTCCCTTACACCTGTTATGATATTTTTTCCAAAATGGACATTAAACTTACTATGGTTAACAGGTTAAATTTTATAAAGATGACTGTACAAATATGCTTATTCTGACAGTATATCAATAAAAGACTTTTACATGTACTTGGATAGCAACTTTAGATAAACCTCACAAACAGCAGCATTAATGCATATACGTATATTACCTCAGACATATTTTCTAAAAATATCTCTGTGGTTGTCAGAGAAGTTGCACGATTAGTACTGGACCACTTATAAAACAAAAATATATAGGTGTTGCATGCATATGCTAATACACATTAAACATGGATAATAATATACTATTAAAACTTATAATCCACAAAAGATTAATTGATAATCTACATAATTATGTTAAAAATCCACCAAATAATACTCTGCTCCTAAACAACCAGACATTCAGTTATCTATTGGACCCAATTGACTGTGTCGTTCTTCTCACCTCTTTGATTCCTCTGGAATTACTGTTGTCGCCTCCATTTCTTGTAACCTGGCAACACCTCCTAGTAGAGCCTCTCATTGTGTACCTTCTATTTTGCCAAGCACAACACCACAGTGTAAGTCTTTTATTTCTTATGTACTAACTATTAAGGGGGGCTCCTTCTCAGTAGCCATTGTTAAACTACACTATAATTATTAAACATTCTGGCATACTTCTACATTTTAGTACATTAGCAACTCCACACATTTGTATTCTATAGGGGTTATGAGTATTTCACAGGCTGGATGGAGACATTTATATGAGGGGGAATGACAGGACAGCATTTTACTGAGGTGTACCTGTAGTTGGTCATGGCAATAGTTAATTAGAATAAATGCCACGGCTATGGGTTAGTAAAGAGCATGAATGTTTGGAGATGAATTTGCTGATAGAGAGAGAAACTAACACATACCTGCATCCAGGCTGGCTGACAGTGTGACATGGCAAACAGCCTGGAAAGTGGGGGAAGGAGTATGGCTGAGGTAGTGAATAATCATCTCAGATGGTGAATGTGTGTTTTATTACTGATGTACTGCTTCAGGCAGGGTAATAGGCCACATGTTTCTTAGGTAGCAGAAAGACTATGTTCCACTTAGATAAGAGGAAATGGGTCACATTGTTTTGCTTTAAGGTAAGCTGGTTGAGGTATTAGGGAGTTAATGATTCCTCTACAAGGCACGTTGCCACGCCCGGCTCGTACGATCCTCGTGTGTGCCACGCCCCCCTCATTATCTTGTTAATTCCTGATTGTGATCACCTGTGTCCTGTTAATTTCTGCCTAACCTGTGTATTTAGTCCGCGTCTGAGTCAGTATTCCCCATTCTGGTCATTAACGATTGTCTTGTGCTGCTGTTTTGTCCAATAAAACCCCGTATTTTGGATTCCCATTTCCCAAGTTTGCTTCTCCGCTCCCCACTTGTGCAGCGGACATGACACACGTGAGTCCCTTGAAGGGAAAGCAAAACACTTTATATTATAGCTGTCACATTAGAAAATATATATTTTTTAGATTGAGTAGTTTTTTTTGGTTTCAGTTTAATTTGATTTGCAAGAACAGCCCAATCTCAAGAGCCAACTCACACATCCAGATCAGGATCAGCAGGAGGCCACACAGGGTTTTTCAGATATAGAAACCAAGTAAGCAATAGAAACCAAGGTAATGCATAGCTCCAGCAGCAGCCGATGTGGTAGCTCTGCAATAGCAGCTTCAGGACATGGTAAAAGCTGCATTGTACCTGATTTGAAATGTGCATCCAAAATAATTCCTGCATTATGTTGTAGTCTCACCAGACAACTCTATCAACTGATTTGGCATATGAACTAGGAAGCCTCTCTATTTGTGACCACTGAATTATTTTTCTTTCATGCTTGTCATATTTCCATATATGAATCACCTATAGACTTCATGTGGTGTTAGTCATGGGACACAGCTTCTGCTAAGGTAAGCTGATTATTTTAAAACATTGACAATACACCATAGCTTTTTTCATAATTCTTATTTGAATTATTTATTGAATTAGTGGTTGCTGTATTAAACCCTGAATCATGTGAGAATGGGATGGAGAATTTCACAGTGGGAGACTTTATTTGGACTGTAGCCGAAGTCTTCTTTTCCTGGCCCACACATTTGTGAAACTGAATGAAGTTATGAAGGAAAGGTATCATTATCTTAGGGGTTAATTCAATCCATATTGCTCATTAAGATAAATTGTTAGCTGTGACAAAAAAAAAAAAAAACGTGTGAGGAGCCCTGTAGTCACATGACTGCAAAAAAAGAATGGAAATGTGTTTGCTTACAAGTTCTTTATAATGAGCTCTATATTTGTCAAAGCAAAACAAACCATTGTTTCCCTTACAAAAAAAAAGTAAACACTTTTTTGTCAATTGAGAAAACATGACTCCATCACTTCATGCACCTCTTGTTACACACTTCGGCATTTTTTGAATCATTTTAGAAGTGCCGAATTTTAAAAAAGGAAGAGTGGAAAAATTAATGTTAAAACTATTTTGTGAGGCATGAATAAAAAAATCAGATGCCAAATGGAGAGAAACTAGACTAATGAATATTCTATTTTCTAGACAACAAAATATGATAAAATATATATGAATAAAATTACTGGGTGTATTACTAAAAATGTAAACTATTTAAAATGTACAGAAATATAAATATTTAAATAACATAAAAAAAAATTAAAAAGCTGCATATAGAAAATGAAACATGAATCTAAATGTAACTATAAAAGGGAATATTCTTATGGGGTTGCATTTCTAATGATGTAGTGAGGAAACAAGCAGACAGGTGCACCTGTATGGGGCGCCGTTTGTAAAGTTACGAAACATTTTTGTACTTGTCACTTTTTCAACATTTAGTGCAATTTTCTGACATTTAGCTAGAAGTCAATGGTGTTGTGGATCATCATATTTTTTGC